>PVJA010017371.1:0-41802 GCA_004027025.1 Myocastor coypus | reverse complement strand
GAATTGTCTTTGCAATTCTGGGTCTTTTTTGGTTCCAAATAAATTTTAGGAGTGATTTCTCCAGGGCTGTGAAGTATGTTGATAGTATTTTGATAGGAATTACATTAAATCTGTATAACCATTTAGGGAGTATGGCCATCTTCACAATGTTGGTTCTTCCTATCCAGGAGCAGGGAATATCTTTCCATTTTCTGAAATCTTTTAGGTTCTCTTTTTTCAGAGTAATGTAGTTTTCATTGAAAAGGTCTTTTACTTCCTTAGTTAGGTTGATTCCTAAGTATTTCATTTTCTTCGGTGCTATCATAAAAGGTACTGTTTCTCTAATTTGTCTCTCAGTGTGTTTGTTATCTGTGTAGAGGAGTGCCACTGACTTTTGTGTGTTGACTTTGTAACTTGCTATGCTACTGAATTTGTGTACTAATTCCAGTAGCTTTTTGGTGGAGTTCTTTGGGTCTTCCAAGTAGGTTATCATGTCATCTGCAAATAATGATAGTTTTACTTCTTCTTTACCTATTCTTATTCCTTTGATTTCTCTTTCTTGTCTAATGGCTGTAGCTAATGATTCCAGAACTATATTGAATAGGAATGGTGATAGAAAACACCCTTGTCTTGTGCCAGATTTGAGAGTAAAAGACTTCAGTTTTTCCCCATTTAGAGTTACGTTAGCTGTTGGATTGTTGTAGATAGCTTTTATCAGGTTCAGGTAGAGGCCTTTTATTCCAGTGTTCTGTAGGACTTTGAACATGAATGAGTGTTGGACTTTGTCAAAGGCCTTTTCGGCATCAATTGAGATGATCATGTGATTTTTGGTCTTAGTTCTATTGATATAGTGTATTGCATTTATAGATTTGCATATATTGAACTGTCCTGGCATCCCTGGAATGAATCCTACCTGGTCGTAGTGTATAATCTTCTTGATGATTAGTTGTATTCTATTGACGAAGATTTTATTGAGGATTTTTGTATCTATGTCCATAAAAGAAATTGGCCTGTAGTTTTCTTTTTTAGTTGCATCTCTCTCTGGTTTTGGTATCAGTGTAATGCTTGCCTCTAGGAATGATTTTGGAAGGATTGCTTCCTTCTCAATTTCATTGAAGAGTTTGAGGAGAGTTGGGATTAAGTCTTCTATAAATTTCTTGTAGAATTCAGTAGTGAATCCATCAGGTCCTGGATTTTTCTTTGTCTGTAGGATATCTATTACATTTCGTATTTCCCTGGCTGTTATTGGGTTATTGAGAGTTGTTATAGCTTCTTGTTTGAGTTTCGGTAATTTATACTTTTCTAGGAATCTGTCCATTTCATCTGTGTCTTCAATTCTGTGAGAGTAAAGATTCTCAAAGTGTTTATTTATGATGGTCTGAAGCTCTGCTGTGTCTGTAGTAATTTCATCCTTTTTATTTTTATTGCTTGAATTTGAGTTCTTTCTTTCCTCTTTTTGATGAGGTTAGCTAGGGGCTTATCAATTTTATTTAATCTTTCAAAGAACCAACTTTTGGATTTATTAATTCTCTGTATTGTTTTCTTTGTCTCAATTGAATTACTTTCTGCTCTAATCTTTATAATTTCCTCCCATCTTTGGGCTTTTGATTTCATTTGCTCTTCTATTTCTAGTCGATTGAGGTGCTCCAGGAGAGCATTTGTTTGTTCTCATTCTGTTTTCTTAATATGTGAGTTCAGAGCTATAAATTTCCCTCTAAGAACTGCTTTTATGGCGTCCCATAAATTCCGATAGGTTGTGTTTTAATTTTGATTAAATTGTAGATAATGTTTAATTTCATCTGCAACCCACCGGTTGTTGAGAAGAATTTTGTTTAATTTTCATGTATTTCTGAAGTTCTCTGGGTTTCTGTTGTCATATATTTCCAGTTTGGTTGCACTGTGGTCAGAGAATATGCATGAGATAATTTCTGTTTTCTTGCATATACTTAAGCATGATCTATGGACTAATATATGGTGTGTTTTAGAAAATGTCCCATGTGCAGCTGAAAAAAATGTGTCTTCTGAAGTGGGTGGGTGGAACACTCTGTGTATGTCCACTAAGTGCAGTTGTTTCAAGTTCTGGTTCAGCTCTGCTACTTCTTTGCTAGGTTTTTGTCTGCTTGATCTATATTTTTCAGATAAAGGGGTGTTGAGGTCTCCTGTTAAGATTGTGTTATTGGATATTAGATTTTTCATGACAAACCTTTCATTAAGGTTTGTCTTACAAAACTTGCCACTCCTGTGTTGGGTGCATGCATATTTATGAGTGCCACCTCTTCATCTTGAATTTTTCCTCTAACCAATATGTAGTGGCCTTCTTTGTTTCATTTGATCAGTGTTGGTTTGATGTTTAGACTGTCTGCAAACAGGATTGCTACCCCTGCTTTTTTTGAGGTGCTGGAGAATGTAGTATTGTTTTCCATCCTTTCACTTTTAGCCGGTGAGTTTCTTCATGAGTTAAGTGTGTTTTTTGTATACAGCATATTGTTGGATTTTGCTTCCTTATCCACTCTGCCAGTCTATTTCTTTTAATTGGAGAATTGAGTCCATTTACATTGATGGTTATAATTGAAATGTGTTGACTTATGATTGACATGATGTTTACTTACTACTGTTTACCTCTTTTTCTCCTGTTTTTGATTGATTAGCCTATTTGGTGGGATCTTTCTGTTCTCGTTTCTTGAGTTTGAGTCATTTTGGTCCCTCTGTAAAATACTTTTTAGTATGCTGTGTAGGGTTGGTTTTGACGTCATGAAATTCTTTAGTTGCTCCTTTTCGTGGAAGTATTTCATTTGTCCCTCATACTTGAAAGAAGCCTTGTGGGGTATAGCAGTCTGGGCTGAAATTTGTTTTCATGGAGGACTTGAAGCAGTCAATGCTCTTCTTGACTTCATAGTTTGTGAAGAGCAATCTGCTGTTATTCTGATGGGTTTTCCTTTAAACGTGATCTGTTTCTTTTCTCTAGCAGCTTTTAGTATACTATTCTTCTGCTGAATTTCTGGAATCTTGGTTATTATATGTCTGGATGTGTTTTTAGTCGGGTTGATGTTATTTGGGGTTCTGTATGCTTCAGTTAACTGTATGTCCAATTGTTTGTTCGTATTTGGGAAGTTTTCTGCTATTACTTCTGCCCATATTCTTTTTTATATCCTTTGTATTGAGTCCTTCTTTCTTTTTGATTCCTATTAATCTCACATTGTTCATTTTTGCATCATCTTGCAAATGTTGAATTATTTTTTCCTACATCCTAGTTGTTTTTAAGAGATCCTTTCTTATCTTTTCACTAGCTGTGACCGTGTCTTCAAGATCTGAGATTCTATCTGCACTTTGGTTCGTATGGTTTTGCCAGCTTCTGATTGAGATTTTACTTTCTTGTATATCTCTTTCAAACTGCTTCATGCAATCTATTTCTTTCATATATTGTTCACTCAGGGAGTCCATCACTTTTCTATTCTCCTCTAATTTTTTATTAATATCTTCTTTAATAGTAGTAAAGTCTCTCATTATAGTTATCCTGTCTCTCTCTAATTCAGAGATTATTTCTGCTTTGCTCTCCTCTATACCTTTCTGTAGTTGTTCCCCTACTTAAATGCTATTAATTTAGACATGTCTTTTTTTTTATTTCAGTGGTTTTTTCTGCCCTGGTTTCCTCTATACATTTCTGCAGTTGTTTTTCCACTTCAGAGTCTATTTTTTCATACATTTGGTTTTTTGCTTGACATGTTATCTCTGATCTGAGTTGCTCTATACATTTCTGCACTTGTCTGTCTACCTCAGAAGCTACTGGTTTAGAGATTTCATCTGCATGATTCTCATTTTTTTGTAGGGTAGTGTCTGTTCTATCTGTTACAAATGGGTTCGGGACCTGAGATTGCATTTTGCTCTTTTTCTGTATCATTCTGTGCAGCAGTGACCTGCAGGACTGGGGGCCACGCTGCTGGGTAGGCTAAGCCTGCGTCGAGCCTGAGGTCTGACTCAGGTGGTGGGCCTGACGCTGGATAGGCTGTGCTTGTATCTGGCTAAAGATTTGAATCACATGTTGAGCCTAGCTTCTGGGTCAGCTTCTTTCACAGTGGGCTGGAGTAGGTCTAACATTGTGGGCGGGGCTGGAATACTCACGCGAGTAGGTTGGAGACCTCAGGTGATCGGGCAGGAGACGTCTGGCGGGCAGGCTGGAATGTTCAGGCAAGCAGACCGGGATCTAGTCTTCATTTTCAAGATTGTTTTGACTATTTGAGTGATGTGCCTTAAAATTCCAAATAAATTTTTATTGCTGCTAAATGTTATTGAGAGTTTGATAGGGATGTCTTTAATTTGTAAATCACTTTGGGTAGTGTTTTCATCTTAATGTTAAGAGTTCAGATTCTTGCACACAGGAAGTCTTTGTAGTTAATTAGGCCATCTTTATTCTATCAGCAATGTTTCATAGTTTTCTGTGTAGTCTCTCATTTCTATAGTTAGAATTATTCCTGAGTATCTTGTTCTTTTAGTTTCTATCTCAGTGATCTTCCTGCTTCTTACCTTCCAAGTACTGGGATTACAGGCATGCACCACCATGTCTAGACTCCATCACTGGCTCATCGAGCTTGAGAGTGGGGCGGTGCAGCAGATGGGGCCAGGAACTGAACTCTGGCCCCTATGTTTCCCTAAGCAAGCGCTTAGTCCACTGAGCTGTACACCGGGCCCTTAGTTTCTATTATAAATGGAATTCTTCATTAACTTTCTTTTTGATTGTTTATTGTTGTGCATAAAATATAACTGACTTTTGTGTGTTTATTTCATATCATACAACTCAGTTGAATTTTATCAGCTTTAGTAGAGATGTGTGTGTGTGTGTGTGTGTGTGCGTGTGTGTGTGTGTGTGCATGTGTGTAAGATTTCTCTATATAAGATTTTGTTGCTTGTGAATAGGGACAATTTTTCTTTCTTTCTTTCTTTTTTTTTTTTTTTGTTTCAGGACCAGGGTTTGAACTCATGACCTTGTACTTGCCAGGCAGGCACTTGTGCCACGGAGCTGTCTTCCTGGCCCTGGGATAATTTTATTTCTTTCTTATCATCTTATATGCCCTATAATTACCTCTTTTTACTTATTGCTCTAGATAGAACACTTCCAGTGCTGTGCTTCACAGCAGTGATAAAAGAGGACATCACTGTTTGGTTTCTGTTCTAGGAGGAAGTTTTCAGTTTTCTACTCTAGATATGATATATTGTGGTTTATGTCTGAATGTCCCCCTCCAAAGCCTCATGCAGTAGGTGGGACCTTTCAGAGAGGGCTGAAACTAGAGTGTGTGATGCTGGGACCAAGAGTGTGTGATCCCTAAAATAGTTCATGCATTGGTTTGGCACAGTTCTGGCTAGGAATAAGGGTGTGAATGCTATAGCCACCCTAGGACAGGTAGCCTGCATACAATATAAAGGACAGAAAGAGTCTTGTCTTTACCCTTGTTGCTTTGCTATCTTGTGAACGCCATGAATATTTCTCCTCTGTGATGCCCCTCCACCATACTGCCCTGCTTTGGAGTCAGTTGCCTATAGACTGAAACCTCTAGAAAGTGAGCTGAAGCCGGGCGTGGTGGCTCACGCCTGTAATCCCAGCATTTGGGAGGCCGAGGCAGGAGGATTGGTGTGAGTTTGAGACCAGCCTGGGCTACAAAAGTGAGCTCAAAGTCAGCCTCAACTGCATAGTAAGACCCTGTCTCAAAAAGACCAAAAAAAAAAAAACCAAAAAAAAAACAAAGGAAAGTGAGCCGAACAAACCTTTCCTTCCTTAACTGTGGGCATTGGGTATTTTGTCTCAGCAAAGACAAAAGTAACTAAGACACCCTCAACAGGTGTGAGTGCTATCCACCCTACAGTTGGGTAGGCTGGGTAGTACATAAGTAACAGAGAGCCTCTAGTTGCTTGGCTCTCATTGCTTGCTGCCATACTATTATTTGTCTTCTGATTGCCCTGCTTTGCCATAGACTATTTCTTCTCTGTGATGCCCCTCTGCCATGCCACCTGCCTTGGAAGCAAACAACTATGAGCCGAAACCTCTATAAAATGTAAGTTAAATAAACCTTTTCTCCTTTAACTTTGGGGGGTGAGTATATTGTCTGAATGAAAAGAAAAGCAACTAAGACAGAATTTGGTGCCTGAGAAGTACAGTGGTTGTTGGATATTACCTTGCCATGTGGAACAAGAGCCTTTGAAACTAGCTTGTGGGGAGAATTTGGAGAAGTTTAGAGATGCTGGGATGGAGGGCTAAAGAAGCAGTCCAATAGTGTCTCAAGCTGTACTTTATGGAAGATTCTGGTTAAAGTTCAGAAGATCAGGATGCTGCTAGAAATGCAGCCAGTGAAGACCAGGTTCAGGAAGTTTCTGCTGGGATGAAGGACTACACTGGCTGTTGTACTCCATCTGGGGTGTGTTATGGCTTGGCAGAAAATTGACATGTAGTTTGATCATGTCCAGAGACTGTCTAAGACAAAAATTAAGGATGGCCAAGTAATTAATCTTGTGGAGGAAATTTCAAGACAGTCCAGTGTTGAGGTGATGGCATGGCTACTCTTGGAAGCATAGCCAGGACTATGTTGCAAATTAAGAATAAAGCCCATTAGAATGAGTTTGGCAGAGGACACCTCCAGCAAAGCTTTGAAGATAGAGCAGAACAGAACTTGGTTGCTGAGAAGAAACAGGACAAAAGAAAAGATGGCCTGAGAACATCACAAGGAGCAGGAAGACTTCAGCCTTTGCCTCCTCAAGGTTGCAACAATGGAAGAATGTGCTTTGAGAAGAGGGCCCCAGAGCACCTCGTTCCAGAATGGCAGTTACTTAGGGAATAATTTATTCCTGGGATTGGGTCCAGAGTGCTTGACTCCTACAGCAAAAAAGGAAGCCTGGCTACTGATCCAGCTGGAAGCAAACTTTGGCATCATCCACATGATGCTGGTTTTAGGTGCATGCAGAGTACAAGAGCTGTGCAGTCAGAAAGACTTGCACCTGGACTTCAGAAGCAGGCCCATGAGGCCAGGCAGTGTGTTCCTGAGAGAGCAGAGTGAAGCTGTGAGTGTGGAGCTGAAGGTGCAGTGAAGATTGCCAGAGGTTAGAGGAGCCAGGACTGTGGACCATCTGAGGCAAACTGCAAAGAGGGTGCACAGCTGGCTCAACACAGAGGTCATAGGAGCTACAATCAATGGCAGTGCCATATGGCCAAAGTCAGGCGAGACAGTTGGTTTGGGACTTGTTATTTTTTGGCACCTGTGCCTCCTGGAACCAATCACTGATGAGTACCAAGGTATCACTGAATTTCACTTCAGTGGCATCACTCTATGCACCTTAGATTTTTTTTAAAAAAAATCTTCTCTACTATGGAAAAAGCTTAAACACCCACAAGAGTAAGGAGAGTATTTGAATGAACCCTCATGAATCATCAACCAGTTGCAAAAATTAGCCACTCAAGGTCAACCATTGTCAATGACTTACTAAAAACTTTATGCAGCATGATTCATGCATTATTTTATCTCACTTTTGTAAGGTTCTATAAGATAGGGATCAATATTCCCATTTTGCATGTGAGGAAATAGGAAATTAGGAAACTTTGGTAAGGTTACGTGCAAGTTCTGGGACCAGGAACTTGTATCTATCTGAGATCAGACTCATAAGTGAAGCTGATAGACAGAGCAATCATCTTTCCTCAGTAGGTCATTTAATGCTGACAGCAATAAGAATATAGTAGAAATCAATAAATTTCATTTATATCTACTCTTCTCATCCAACAAGAGAGGATTATTGTGATCCCATCACTGTTTGAGGGCAGATAAGAGATCCTGGGGTACATTCTGGCCAAACTCAGGTTTAGTCTTGGGTTCAAACATTGAATTGTCAGTGGTTTTTTTTTTTTTTTTGCAGCTCCCTGCCTGCTGTCTAAAGCCTGGCAAACTTGTCCTGAGATCCTGGTTATGGGTGACAGTCTGGAAACTTTGTGACCTTCGGTCTTGAGTGACAGCTACTTCAGCGAAGAACAAATTGTAGCAGTGGAAGGTGCTGCAGCTCCAGCCTGTGAGGACCGTGGTGAGGTGGGGAAGGATAATCGCAGGGCTCCAGGAGGAGAAAGCTCTGGCCAGAGGCCATGCTCACACGACTCTTCTTAGTATGTTGCAGTCAACCCATTTCAACTGATTGGCACTCATTCTTCTGGACCAGCCAGGCCAGGCTCTGTCTTGAGTTCTGTGCACGAATCTGTGGTTTCCAGACACACCAGTGGCCTGGGTGAGCTGGGATGGTGGCAGCAGCTGCTAGGGCACAACTTTCTGTTCATCACTTTCAATCTCGATGCTGCCCATGGCCATGTCCTCTCCTAGAGAGTGCAGAAAGGAAAGCTCCTCTGGGATCATCGAAAATGCCAAGGGCAGGGACTGGCTGCAGGGGCCCTGCTGGGAGTGAGCTCATCACTTTTGAAGTAAAGCCACTGGCTTCCCATGCCCTGGTCTTGGGCACCTCTGGGGTCACTTTCCTGTCTCCTCAGAATCAAATCTGTGTGATCCCTTTTACCAAGTCAGCTGAAAACTTTTAATCTCTTTGCAAAGTGTCAAGTATCTTCCAGTGCCTTGAAAGGTGATTTTCTAAAAGCAGATCAAACAGTTCTGACATTTTCTGTGGAGCCATTTAAAGTCCTAGTCTGGGCCCACTGCTGACTGCAGCAGTGAATCTGGCTACAGATAAAGGTTGGAGCAGCGAGCCTTGTCACAGACACTGGGACCCTACTTGTGGGAGCCGCATCCAGGAGCAAAGCATAGCCCGTTAAGTTAATCTGCTGCTTTGTCCCAGTCGACAATTTATTCTTTCATGAAAGCCTGTCCATGGCCCCCCAGTTGAATTCTGCACACACATTTTTTTAATTTGCTGGAATTTGCAAAAACACATCAGTGGCTCTGCTGCTTTTGGGTTTTTATGTTTAGCAAAATAATCCCATGGCATTGCCTTCAAAGGCTCTCAGCATCATGCTTTCCCTGGCTCTATTCCGGCTTCCAAAGCGGGGCTGAACAGTGCTCCAGAGTTGGAGTGGGGGCTGTGTACTGCAGTGGGGCCTGGCAGCCATGACCTGTCAGGACAGGGATCTGTAAGGCAGAAGCCTGTGGGACACAGGCAAGAGAAATAACTGCACCAAAGGGTCTAGGTGGAAACAGTAAGGTGTGGAGACAGACACACTGGAGACCGCCTGGCATATCGAGGTGGGGCAGCTGGCCTAATAACTGCCGCTATGTGGCAATGTGCACTGCACGCCATTGGAGCTTCCCAATTTCCAAAAGAAGCAAGACATTTTGGCATTTTTAAGATGTGAAATTGCTCCATTTTTAAATGTTGGCCCAAATTCTCTTAAAACGCTCTGCAGGCCAAACCAAACATATCTGCTGGCTGAATCTCGCCTATGGGGATATAATCTCTTGTCCTGGGACAGAGATAAAGAGCAGGGAGGCAGACTCACCCTTTTCCTTTAATTCAAGAGCTCATTCCGTTCAGTGGCCTTATCTTACAGGTAGGGAAACTGAGGCCCATTACTCAGAAATCTCACTGATGTTTCCCCCACCTCTCAACTCCCTCCCTTAAGGTGTGAGTCTAAAATGACATTGGCCAAGATGTGAAAGAAAGTGTGACATCTTCAAAGTCTTGCATTTTAATAACAGAAATATTTTTTCATGATTTAAAAAATCTTTTATTTATTTATTTGCTTGTTTGTTACAGGGTCTCATTATGCAGTTCACACTCAAAGTGATCCTTCTGTCAGCCTTCCCAGCACTGGGATTATGGGTGTGCACCACCACACCTGGTTTTGGTGGCTGGCTTGCCCCAGCATGGCAGGTGATACCAGGGATTGAACCCAGGTCTTTGTGCTTGCCAGGCAGTTACTTAAATGGCCAAGCTATTTCGCTGGCCCTAAAAATAGAAATCTAAAAGCTCTGTAACTCAATGAAATGCCATCTTGCTCCACTGAGGTTGAACCTGGTGCTTTTGCACTGAGCTATATCCCTTACCCTTTTTAATTTTGCTATAGGTCCATGTTAAGGCATGTTATGCTAAGTCACTAAATTGCCCAAGCTGGGCTCAACAAACTTAAGGGGTTGGAGAGATGGTTCAGCAGTCTAAAGCACCTGCTTAGGAAAACTTAGGCAACCATAGGGACTGTGGTTCAATCCCCAGCATCACATGCTGCGTCAGTCTCACCCCCAGGGCAGGCTGGTCAATAATAATAATAATAATAATAATAATAATAATAATAACAACAACAACAACAACTTAAGGAAATGCTTCCTTGGGTATGCAGCAGAACAAATCCAAGCTGCAAAGATCCACCCCAAATCTGATCTGGTCTTGGTCAGAGCAGAAGCTGTTTACCTCAAGGGGAAGGTGCATCCTCCCTGTACCAGCATCACTGCTTTGGAGGCAGATGGTCAGTGAACCTTCTCCCATGCCCCAGGCTCTGTTGTGTCCTCATCCTGCCCCTGCCTCTCCTCATGTGCACTCTGTCAGAGCCCCAACCACCAAATTAGCCCTTTGTGATTTTATTTATCTTTTATTGGCTCAAGCTGGATGTTGGAGATGGAGCCAGATGTGAGGCTGGAGGAGCACTTGAAAGGCCAGGTAATTAATTGGCAGCATCTGCCTTCACCTTCTTATCTTGACAGGTGGACACCCAGGGTGGTGACCTGGGAGCTGGGAAGCAGCTGCCTGCTCCACATAAAATGAGGCAAAGGCCAAAGGGGAGCAAATCTCAGTCAGGAGTGCCACCATCTGTGTACGTGTGTGTGCACACATGCAAGTGTGAGCACACTCAGGATCACCCCAGAGCCATCATTTTCTGTCCCATGACTCAGGGGGAGCTTTCTGCTTATTTCTTAACACTTGCAGTTGAATTTGTATTAGGTTTAAATCAAAGATTAATTTCTAATCAGTGTAATGCATGGATCTTAAGTCTATAACTTGAGTCTTCATGAATGAATAAAAATCATGTAGCACTCTATGAGTATATGAAATACTGATCATCTTTCCTCTAGAAAGTTCCTTATGGTCCTTTCCAGTGAATTCTGCCTCCTCCCCTGCCCAGGCAACCTCAATTCTGGTATCTGTTGCCACAGAGTAGCTTCTGCCTGTTCTTATTTATCATGTAAATGGAGTCAAGGATCATATCATCCAAGATTCATCTGCTTTCTTGGTCTAACTTCTTCTACTCAGCACTACATTATTGAAACTTACTGTGGTCCTTCCATCCTTCGTATCTTGAATGTATTTCACCATGTGATGACAGCACAATTTGTTTCCCCCTTTTCTTGTTGCAGCTTAGGAATTTTTGGATTTTCACACTTAAAGTAGGATATTGGTTTTTTTATGGCTAATATCACAAATCGCCATATATGTGGTGGCTTAAAACACTACACACGTATCATAGCAGCTTCTGTAGTTTGGGTGTCCATGCCTGGGTGAGCTAGGTTATCTTCTCAGCGTGTTCTTAGGCTTAATTTAAGGTGTCAGCCAGGGCTATGATCTCATCTGAGGCCTGAAGTCTTCTGCTAAATTAACACAACTACTAGCTGAATTCAGTTCCTTGGTATTTCACAAGTGCGGCTTCCAGCTTGTATGGGTCATCTTCCATTCTCTACAGGCTGCTCTTTTCAACATGCCAGTGTGCTTCTTCTAGGCAGCAGGAGTATATGTGGTATTCCTTGTCAGCTCTCTGACCTCTGACTCTTTCTGAAGGAGCTCATTTGGTTAGTTCATGGCTGTGTAGGATTATCTTTTTGATTAAAGTCAACTTCTTATTAGGGACCTTTAATTGTATCTGCAAAGCTTCCTCCACCTTTTACATGTGTAAACTAATCACAGTAGTGATGTCCCATTATAGTCACATTTTAGACATGCTAGTCAAGTTTCTAGCTTTATAACAAAGAGTCAGCATAGAAAAAGGAAAGGTTCCTTTGGCTGTCAGTATTGGAGCGTGTATCAGTTTCTATTCTTGTTGCTGAGACAAAATACCCAACACCCCAAGTTAGGAGAGGAAACACTTATTTAGCTCCCAGTTTGTAGAGGTTTCGGCCTGTAGTTGGCTGGCTCCTGGAAGTATGGCTTAGCAGAGGGCATCACAGTGGAGAATCAGTTCATGGTAGGTAGAAGGCAGCAAAGCAGTAAAGTAGCAGGCAGCAGATGATTGCACCCTCTTTCATTCCCTTATAGCTCATCTAGGTTACCCGCCCTTAGGGTTCCTAGCACTCACACCAAGGGTGGGATCCCTTAATCCTACCCAGAATAATGGCCAAACTAATCAGTGGTTTTCAGTAATCACACATCCTTGATCTCAGCCTTGGAACTCTAGTTCCAGTTACCTTTGAAGAGCCCCATCTATGACTGCATGATGTTTTGAGGAGACATCTAGATACAAACTATAAAATTCAGGGCCGAGGAGTTAGCTCAATGGCTTAAGTTCTTGCCTGGAAATGAAAAAGTCCTGAGTTCAATCCCCAGTACCACCCCCCAAACAAACAAACAAAAAACCCCACTCTATAAACTATAAAATTCCACTTCTAGCTCCCAAACACTCGCATATATCCTTTATGCAAAGGCATTTAATTGTTCTCTAATAGTTTTCAAAGTCCTAACAGTTGAAGTATTGTTGAAAGGTCCAAGTTCAAAGTCTCCTCTGAGATTTAAAGCAAATTCTTAGCTGCAAATTCCTGTATACATGAAAAGTTGAACATTTCTAACACTTAGTAGCACAAGACAGACGCCACCATTCCAAAAGGTACAAATGGGATAGAAAATAATGGATGAAAGCCAGCCCAAAATCTAGCAGGGGAAACATGAAGGCACATAGTTCCATGTCCAGAATCCAAGGAAGTTTGTAGCAAGATTCGAACTGAAAAGGACCTCGGTGGCTCTGCCCCTATGGCACTGTGTGTGACTGCCACTCTCATGGCTTTTCTCTTAGCCAGCTTCATTCACTTCTTGCAGCTCTTCTCAGATGCTACGTGTTCTTGGCTTCTCCAACTTCTGGAGCCTCCACTGCACCTTTGGCTTCACACTCACAGCTTCACACACTGCTCTCTCAGGGGCCGTCTTAGTTACTTTGTTCTCATTTCTGGGACAAAATATCCAACACCCCAAATTAAAGAATGAAAGTTTTATTTAGCTCACAGTTAGTGGAAGTTTCAGTCCATACTCAGCTGGCTCCAAGGAAGAGTGATGCGTGGCAGAGGACAGCCATTCATGGCAGCAGATGGAGGCAAAACTGAAAGAGCAAAAAGGAGGAGTAGCAGCAACAATGACAACAGAGAGCAAGTCTGTCTCCTTTAAGTTGCATTCAGGCTATCCATCCCAGGCTGGATGGAGCACTCACACCCATAATCCTATAGCTCTGGATGTACCCCTAAGAGTAGCCATGCCATCGCCTCAATATTACACCCATAATCCTAGCAGCACTGACACCCATAATCCCAGTGGATTATGAGTTAATCACAAACTCTGAAGTCCAACCCATGACTGCATGACACTTTGTGCAGACAACTAGACACAAACCATAATGGGGGTACACTGCCTGGCCTTATGGGCCTTCTTCTGAAATCTAGATGGAAGTCTTCCTGGCCCCACAGCTCTTGTGTTCTTCATGCACCTAAAGCTTGCACTAGGTGGATGATGCAAAAGTCTGCTGCCAGCTGGGTCGGTAGCCAGGCTTCCTTCTTTCTTGGTTGTAGAGGCCAACTGCTTAGGTTTCTGACCCTTATGAACCCAATTCTGAGAAACAAACTCTCTAGGCTGCCACCATTCTGGAACATGGTGCTCTAAACATCTCTTTTCAAAGCAATTTTTTTTAAAATTTTTTCCATTGTGAGGTTGCAAAGGCAGAAGTCTTGCTGCTTCTTGTGGTGTTCTCAGGCCATTTTTCCACTGTCCTGCTCCTTCTCAGCAACCAGGTTCTATGTTGCTCTATCTTTGCAGTCCGTAGCTTTCCTGGGGGTTTTATTCTGGCCTAATTCACATAATTTTAACTCATTCCGATGGTTATCACAACATAGATCTGGCTATATCCCCAAGAGTAGCCATGCTATAACCTCAACACTGGACTGTCTTGGAATTTCCTCCACAAGAGTAATTACTTGGACATCCTTAATCTCAGTCTTGGGCAAATTCTCTGGACATGAGCAAACTGCACGTCACCTTTCTGTGAAGCTATAACACACCCCATGTGGAGTCCAATAGCCAATTCAGTCCTTATTCTCAGCAGAAACTTCCTGAACCTGGTCTTTACTAGCTACATTTCTATTGGCATTCTGGTCTGCTGATCTCTGACTATGTCTTGGTTACTTTTCTCTCACTGCTGGGGCAAAATACCTGACACCCCAAAATTAAGGAAGGAGAGGTTTATTTAACTCAGTTTGTGGAGGTTTCAGTCGGTAATCATCTGGCTACAAGGTAGAGTAGCATCAGTTCATGGCACCAGAAAACAGCAAGAACTAAAAGGGAGGAGCTAGAGCAGTAGAGAGTAAGTCTCCCTCCCCTCCTTATATTGTTTTCAGGCTACCTGCCTCATATCCATAGTCCTGGCATTGAATCATCAACTGATCACAAACTCTAGAAGACAGCCCCAAGACGGACTATAAGAGGCTTGGTCATGGGAAACAACTAGACACACTGTAACAGACAAGAATCCCTCATCAAGTTCAACTCAAGGCCTTCCAGGGATATTTCTTTAGCCAGCATCTCCAAACTTCTCCAAACTCTTCCCACAAGCCAGTTCCAAAGGCTCTTGAACTAAGGTGGTAGCAATGACCACTCTTCTCTGGTACCAAATTCTGTCTTAGTTCCTTCTCTCTTTGATGATACAAAATACCCAACACCCAAAGTCAAAAGAGAAAGTATTTATTAGCTTACAATTTGCATAGATTTCAATCCATAGTTGGCAGGATCCAAAGCAAGGTAGCATGGCATAGGGGCATCGCAGAGGAGAAAGTTCATGGCAGGCAGATAGAAGACAGCAATGCAGCAAGCAGCAACAAATGACAAGCCACAATCCTTTTCTTTTCCTTTTCCCTTCCCTTCCCTTCCTCTTTCTTCCTTTCTTTCTTTCTTTCTTTCTTTCTTTCTTTCTTTCTTTCTTTCTTTCTTTCTTTCTTTCTTTCTTTCTTGTGTATTTGGTTGTTACAGGGTCTTGCAATACAGCTCTAACTCATAGTGATCCTCCTGCTTTCAGCCTCCCCAGTACTGGGACTATAGGCATACGCTACTATGTCTGGACTCTGGCTGGCTCAGCCTGCCCTTGGAGGCAGGGCTGGCATGTCATGTGGTGCAGGGGATTGAACTGCAATCTCTGTGCTTGCCTAAACAAATGCTTCAGACCACTGAACTATCTTGCCAGCCCCCTTTTCCTTTTCTTTATATCTTATCCAGGCTACCTACCCTTAGTGTAGGTAGCACTCACACTCAGGATGAGGCAGCCTTAATCCTAACATCAGATAATGAATCAACCCTAGCATCACTCTCTTGATCTCATCAACACATATCCTAGATGCAACTACATCTGAAAAGCTCCGCCTATGAGCACATGAAACTTTGTGGGGGATATCTCTTGATATAAGCCATACCTCAGGCTCTAGTCCTGTTACTTTGGAACCTGTGATGGGGTAACACATGAGTGGGAAGTGTGTGGCAGAGGAAAACTGCTCGCTTCAAGACTAAGAAGCAAAAATTGGGAAGAATAAGGAGCTTGGATCACACTGCCCCCTTTGAGGGCAGAGGTCCAGGTACTTGAAAATTTCTAAGTGGGCCCAACCTCTTATTAAACATTCCATGGCTTCCCAAGAGTGTCACATTTAGGGACTGTCTTTAACACATGAGCCCTTGGTAGACAGTCTGGATCCAAGCTATAGCACCAGCTGTGCCCACCAGGGAGTAAGGATCTTCATGACCATCTTGGAATCCTATGTAACCCAAGTAACCATAAACATTTTGGAGCTATTTTGTCATTCAAGTGTGAACCTTTCAAAGATGAAAGCACTTCCCATCAAGCCAAAATAACATTATCCCACTTAAAATAAACAATTATTTCTAAATGTCCCTTTACACCTGGTCCATATTTAAATTTTCTCAGTTGTCTCAGTAGTGTGTTTTAACATGGCAGGATCTGGACCAGGGCCATGTGCTGCCTCTGGGTACTGTGTCCCTCTGTGTTTTTCATCTAGTGCAGCATCCTTTGTTGTGGTTGGAACAAGGAAGTGGATCTGTCATCCTGCAGAAAATCTAAGGCTCTAGATTTGTCCGATTATTTTCTTTTGTCCCCATTAGTCTCATTCCTTTGTTCCCTGCACATCTTGTAATCTATAAGTCAAATCTGAAGGTTGATGTATTGCAGGTAAACATTTTGGGGCTGGAAAAAATCATGAGATGCTGAGAGTTCCCAATAGCCTCATTTGGAGAGACACATGGTCCCCAGTTGTCCTGCTGCTGCTGGTGCAAGACTGACTCCTGAGTCAGGGTGGGCATGATGGTTAATTGTGCTGTCTCTGCTTGACTTGGGTAGGTACCACCTAACAAATTAGTAAAGTTATGGGTGTGTCAGTGGATAACTGACATGTAGGCCATAAACTAAAGGGAGATCTCTCTCCCTCCATCTCTCTCTCTTCCTCTCTGTCTCTGTCTCTGCCTCTCTGTCTCTCTCTCTGTCTCTCTCTGGAGCAGCTCTATACTTCTCCATTGCCATTGGAAGTTGGTCTCTAACAGATATTCTTCCATGAAGAAAACATTAACCTTCAGATTTGACTTATAGATTACAAGATGTGCAGGGAACAAAGGAACGAGACTAATGGGGACAAAAGAAAATAATCGGACAAATCTAGAGCCTTAGATTTTCTGCAGGATGAGAGATCCGCTTCCTTGTTCCAACTACAACAAATCTCTGCTAGAGATTCTTCGTGGAAGAATCTCTGCTATTGGAAGATTCATTCCAATGAAGATTCTTCAACTTGCTGACACAGACTTGCATGGGTGAATAAATGAGCTCTCAGGTCTTCAATGTTTGGCTGCTACTAAATGCTCCTGCTCTCCAGAGCAAATGGCCATTCTGATTCTTTTATGTCTGATACTGCAGTCAGCTATTGGGATGCTTCTGCTTTTGATTCTGTAAGCCTACCTAATAAATCCCTTGTGTAATTTTTTTGTGGGGGGGCTGACTCAGGCTGCCTTAAGGCTGGGTGTGGGGATTGAACCACTGTGCCCTGTGCCTGACTGGGACTGCCCGTGTAGGTGCATAAACCACTGAGCTAACCCGAAAGCCCCCCACCCCGTATAATTATACATACATTTTATATTGATTCTATTTTTCTAGTGAACCATAGCTAATACAGTGGGGATGGGCGGCTTCTTTTGTTTCTTCTCACAAGGAGACCAGAAAGAAGTCTGTGGGTTTTGTGTCAGCACCATTAAAATGTCCAGTGATGTACTGTCCATTTACATAATAGTCCATTTTGGTGTGAATGTTTATGCTTTCCTGAGTCTCATGCGCTGATACTAATTCCCAGTGCAGCAATGTTAAAAGGTAGAGCAGGGTTAGATCATGAGGGCTCTCCCTGAAAAACTGGATTAATGCCCTTATGAAGCAGCCAGGGGAGCTTCTAGCTCCCTTTTGCCCTTGCATCATATGAGGAAGCAGCAAGAAGGGCTGCCTATGAGGAACAGGGCTGCACCAGACACTGAATGACAGGTGCCTTGATCTTGGACTGCCAAGAATTTAGAGCTGGGAGTAATAACTCCTGTTGTGTATAAATTGTCCAATCCAAGGTATTTTGTTATAGGTACTGGAATGGATTCAAACATGGTCTTAACTCATCAATTGTTAGTTCTTGCTTGAATTAATGATTTCCTTAGGGCCCCAGGTGGAATTTTGACTTGCTACTTCCAATCTGAAAAACTACAGTTTGGTCTGGAATCTGTCTGGGTATGGTGCCTGGGAGCCTGACTTCCCCTTAGGTCAGACATCCTCTAGGCCCAGGTAGGGTGGTCCAAATTGGGAATGAGTTGGAACTCAGTTGACAGTAGCATCACTTGACTGAACCCTCAAAGAAGTCGAACTATATCACTGCTGACTGTCCTAGGGGCATTGGCCACGCTTGCGATGTTTCCATGGAAATGAACTGCTATGGTTGATGTGGTTTATTTCCCAGGATTCATGTAATGGAGGTTTAGACCCCAGTATGGAAATGAGAGGTGGCAGAACCTTTAAGATCTGGGATCTATCACTGTACAAAATGATTAGGTTCTCAAGTTTGTCCTCAGGCTAGAGTTCACTCAGGAGGCTGAGGTCTTGCTGTCCACTCTGCTATCTCTCAGTGATCTCTGACCAGTACCTACCCTGGGGAGCATCCTGGCTTGGTGTATTGATGCTCTTTCCATCACCCAACAGTGGCTTCTCTAAGAGGCCTTCTTGTTCTGAGGGGCCCTATTATGAACTTGTAGGCCAGCTTGCACCTGGAGATAATGCTGCACAATACTGCCACTGCCACCTGTTCATAAGGTGCCCCTCAGATAACCAACCCAAGGACACTTAGGTGACTCTGGGTGCTGTCCTCATTCCCTCCTTACCCTGGCTGCAACCCTGGAAAATGGCCTAGCAGCTAGGCCCTGACTCCAGGACGGATGCCCCTCCTATTGAGAGGCATCTTTATTTATTTATTTATTTATTTATCTTTTTTTTTTCTTTTCTCCCTAGAAAAGTCTTAGTGGTACCAACTGAAGACCTCTTTTATCCCCCCCTGGTTGATGAGTGAGGAATCTAGGGACTACTTGGGAAGGAAAGAGTCTTTTAATTTTGATTCCCCCAAAACTGGCCTTTTCTTGGATAGGAAACCTGGCAGGAGGCTTTGGAAAGTTCACCTTGGTGATTTGGAGGCTGATAACATGGAAAGTCAGAGATGTGGCCAGTACTGTGCCTAGTATGCTGCAGGAGTCCTCATGGTATCCTTACAGCTATCTAAGGCCACGGGACCCATTCTAGTTGTGGGTTAGTACCATCTCCCAAGGTCTTTGCCAGGGTGTTAAATTTGGTCATGAGAGAGCCTGGGAGACAGCTCAATGGCATAAGCACCTACATGGCTGGTGCAAGGTCCTGAGCTCAATCCCTGGTAGCCAAAGGAAAAAAAAACTGGTTATGGGAGAGTGCTCCTATACCAATGCATTGTTCATTATCTGATCCCAAAGTCTACTCTCTCTAACCCCATTAACTCGGAATTATCAAGATCCACATGTACTTAGATGTTACAACATTTCTTTAGTGTGAGAAAGAAAAAGGGTTGACAAAGATCGAAATATATAACAGATATTGTGAAATAAGAAAGCATTCAAATAGGAAGGGGACCTGGGGAGAAAGGAGGGGGAAAGGAAGGAATGGGAAAGAAAAAGAGAAAAGGATAAAATGGAAATAGCTTTTATAAATGATGGGAAGAGGGGTTTGAAGAGAGGGGAGGAGAATGAACAAGAAATTAAGATGTGTCATGTACAGGTACAGATTCCTATGATGAATATTACGTATATCTAAATTGTGTCAATAAAATTAATTAAAACAAATAAGGGCAGTCATTATTTCAGGGCCACAGTATTCAGGAGGTTACAAGTTGCAAGATTCTTGGACATACTGACTCCGACACAACCATTAGGGTCCCCTTTTTCTCAACCAGAGAAATCTGGCATAAGCAGATTTGTTGGGGTTGAGACTTTAACTTTCATTGGAATGCAGCTAATATAATAATTAAGCTGGCCTTAACTCTGATCTTTTTATATCCTCTTGCTATAAGAGATGAGAGTCTTATACTGTATTTCCCTTTCAGCTATTGATTCAGCAGCTAAGATCTTCCATTGCTTTTCTCCCATGAACTGACTATGTTCATCAATACCTATCCACAGTACACTGAAGAGACTGAGTGACTCTATCCATTCTCTTCCACCCTTATCCCACTCTAGCTTGCCCCTGGTGAAAATGTTGACTTCCAGTAGGAGTCATGTTAGGGGCCCCAACTGATTCTATAGGACTCTGCAGAGTGGGAGAACTCTTCTGAGTCCTTCATGTAATGGCCAAAAGCTTGCGCCTTGGTCCTACTGCACTGACCTGTATCATTGGACATGGGCTTTCCTGGGGAGGGTGTGTTGTATTTGAAGAGACAGCTGTCTTTTAGTCAAGGATCAGCTCTGAGCCATTAGCAGACAGTTCTCTTGAAAGATGTTGGAATGTGTATTTTTGTTCTGAAGGGAAATTGAGGAAGCTGATAACAGTATTCATTATAGACAAGTAAACTCTTTCCAATATTTGCCTATTATAAAGATGCTATAATGAGCATCTTTTCACATCTCCCTCTTCATGCATATGCAGCACTAATTTCCTGTTTCGTATACTATGCCATGTAGAGAATATGGCATGCATTCATTACACTTAGTGAACAGGGATAGATGTGAAGTTCTTGAGTTGCTTGTGTTGGCAGCTGATAGGGGGGCTGAAACTACTCTAGGTAACCTCTTCACCCCACTGATTCCTGAGGCCTTAAATGATTGATATCTTCTTCCTACATAAGGGCTTTTGAATTCTGGATTTCAGTACACCTAAAAATCCTGCTGAATGTAGGTTATGTATGTTTTTGGTTTTATTACATATGGGATATTTTTTCTATAGAACTAGAAGGAGGTGATATTTCATACCATCCTCAGTTTAACACTGCTGTTAACCTGATAGATGTGAAACATCTCATCTCCGCTTGGGCCAGCTGGATATCTAAGGCAGATTTTGTTACCAAAGAAGTGGGATGGGTCCTGTAATTAAACCTGACAAGATGGCTCCAAAGCTTTTGAACTGGCAGATGTGTGTGTCTGTGTCTGTGGTTTGTGGAAAGATTTGGAGTTGTGGCCAAAGAAGCCTCACAATACTGTAGGCAAAGGTTGATTAAGAGATTCTCTTCAGAGTTCAGATGAGAAAAATGCTCATAAAAATGTGGATGCTGAAAATGAAGTTCAGAAGATTTTAGTAAGGAACAAGGGTTCCATTGGCAGTTGGACTCAAGGCCATGTGTATTAAAGGTCACCCAGAAAATTTACCTATCAGAGACATGTCCTAAGGCTTTGAGGGAGACTGGCAGAATAATGAATCTGGTGAAAGAAATTTCAAGGCACTCCAACATTGACGCTGGGGCATGTGTACTGCTGGTGGCTTTTAGCCATATCTACCATGAGAAGAAGAGCTAAAGGGTAGAGTTGAATAATTTGAAGAAATTTGCTGATGGCCTGAAGGAAAGCCATCCTGTGAAACTGCAGCCTATAAGGGCCTGCAAAGTTGGAGCCTAGACATTTTGGGCAAGGAGAAATCAGTTATTAAAAATATTAACATTAAAGAGCTATTATTATACTAGGATAACAGCAAAGATGTCCTGGTTGTTGGTCCATGAGCATAATAATTGGGTGTTCATGTTGTTTGTGTGAAGCATGCCTCCCTTAGACTTGGGGCAAGGCTGGTACATATCCATCTAACTTAAGAAAAAAAGATTCTTTGAGGACATCTGAGGAACCAGCAAGACCCCAATTCTGTCAGGGTAAGGGGTACAGAAATGAAAGAATTTTCTTTGAGAAGAAAATTTCACACCTATCATGAAGGCAGCTCTGTTAGAACAAACCAAACCAAACCAAACCAAACCAAACCAAACCAAACCAAACCAAACCAAACCAAATCAACCCAAAATAAACTTAGGCAATAAGTTCCCTGAGATTCATTTCACAGTGCTTAGCCACCCAGGAACTTGGATCCTTTGTAGTCATGGCCTAAGTGAGCCTGGGCTAGTGTTCAAGCTGCTGGCAGATCTTGGCATCATCCATGCTAGTTTACAGAAATGTAGAATGCATGAGTTGTGCTTCCACCTAGATAGAGTTCAGAAGAGGGCCCAGGAGGTCAGGCAGTGTGCTACTGAGAAGGCAGTATGTGAAGCTGAGAAAGTAAAGCCAAAGTGCAGTGGAGACTCCAGAAAGTTGGAGAAGTGAGAAATGGAACATTGGAGGAAAGCCACAGGGAAAGAAATCACTCTAGGGGTAAGGCCACGAGAGCTACAAACAACTGCAGTGCTGTTGAGGTGGGCTTGCCCAAGCCCTTTGAAACTCACACACCAGCGCAGCATCTTGCCTGGCTGCTGAATGTGGCACTACAGGATTTGATGCTTGCTCTGGTGAGTTTAGTCTTGCTTTGATCCTATTCCTTTCTTTCATCTACTTCTTCCTTTTGGAATGAGAATGTTTGCTATGTGCTGCTGTATGTTGACAGTGCTTAACTTTTTTATTTTACAGGGGCTCACGTCTAAGAGTTTGCATTGAACCTCAGGGGATACTTAGTCTTGGTCTTTTTGGCAATGCTGGAAGTGTTAGGACTCAGGGCACTTTGTATAAAAAGGTGCATATGAGTCTTTTGTGGGCTGAGGCAGAATGTTATGGTTTATTTCAAGAATGTCCCCAAAAGGCCTCACGTGCTCATAGATGGAGGTTTTGGAAGGTGCATGAATCCCAGAGGTGATGTGCTGACTTGCGATTAGGAAGTGGGCTCTGGTCAGAAGGGGCTGGTCATTGGAGGCATGAACTCTAAGAGTGCATCTTCCCCCAGCTGCTTCTGTCTCTCTCTACTTCCTGGCCACTATGACATGAGCAGTTTCACCCACTGTGCCTCTTTGCCTTGCTGTTTTTGCCTGGGAGCTGCCTGACCATGGACTATAACTGTGGGTTAACATACACTGCTTCTCCTTTGAAGTGTGGGTATTGGCATCTGTTGTGTCTCAGTGGTGAGAAGACTACCAAGACATCTTTAGTTCCTTTTCTTATTTGCCAACACAACTGTCATTTCTTCATAAGCTCACTGACCATTTTCGTTCCTTTTCTATGAATTGATTACTCATTTCCAATATCTATTTTTCCAGTAGGTTGTCTATATTGATTTGTAGGTTTCATTATTAGCTCTCTTGGGTTGCCCTGTAAATTCAGGGTTCCCACTACTTATGGTCATGGTCACTGCTTCCAACTGCCACCCACCAGAGAGAGCCTGTGTCTGGAGAGGCATGTGTGGGTGTCCAAGAGTTCAAGTTACATGCTCATACCTTAGTTGCAAGGGAGCTTAGGAAGCTGAGCATTGGTACTTTTCACATCTAAACAGGAGATAGTTTCACCTCTTTTTAAAGTCATATAGCATGAAAATAAATAAATAAATAAATTCATGTAGCATGAAGAATTGTTTAGAAGGGTATCATATTTGTGAATTTCTCTTTCTAAAACTGATAAACACCTACTCAGTGTCAATGAGTCTTTACTTCACAAAGGTATTTAAAAGAAACAATGTGAAATTGTGCCTGGCCAGTGCTCTTAAAATATTAGTCTCATCTTCTTTTTATAGTCTTTGCTGGGACAAGTGTCCTTTAAGGGGTAGCAAATAGAGTGAACTTGCATGATATGGGTATTTAATCCATGTGCATTTTACATCCTTCACTGTGGCCTTTCAGGTTTAGATGAGAAAATGAACAGCTTGCCTGGACAGCTGGTTTGATCAGACAGTGAGTATGCACTTAGCTGGGAGTAGATAGATGAGAAAATTAGGTGCTGTTTCTGCTGATCCTTAGTGGAGCTCAGCTCCTGTTGCCTTTCCCACTGCCCTCAGGGATTCTGACTCCTTTTTTTTTTTTTTTTGAAACAGGGTCTCACCATATATGGGCTTCTCAGGATTTCTCAGGATGTATGGTCTTTGTACGCAGTTCAGCCTCAGGTAAGTCCAAGTGTCTGTGCTCAGCCAAAATGAGAGAGTAATTTATGGCAGAGTAGAAGGAAAATGGCCTGATTGGACTCAGAGTCTGAACTATTCCCATGCTTTGAGATTTAAGAGATCTTTCAAGGATGATCTTTGAGTCTGTATAGTTTTCCTTTCATCTGAGGAGTTAAGATTGACTTCCTATGGGAGAGGCAACTCCTGGCAGAAGGTGGAGGCCTCATTTTGAGTGCCGTGTGTGACTGATTGATTATGATGGTCTGGAGAGCTGCCAGAAAGTGGGTGGTGATTGAATAGCAATGTCTGCCAGAAGCACAGGAATGGGTGAGTGTGCCCTTGTACTGGGTATTTGAGGATCTCTGATTCATCATTTTAAAAGTATGAAGCTCTTCATTTCCTCTTCTATAGAATTTTGTCCCTGATCCCTTTAGTAGCACATCTCTCTGCCCCTCAGGTCAGAAACATCTGAGGTTTAGGGAACCCTTTGTTAGCTCAAGGTTATGTGTGTTCCTGAACATAAATGTGTTCTGTCTCCTGCAAGACTTGAACAAAATGCAGAGACTACTGGAACCTGGAGACTTGGGGGTAAGTTGGGATCAGGTCCTACTAAATTGAGAGATGGATAATTGGGCTGGAGAACTCACCTAGAACTAGTGATATCAAGTGCTTGGAGACTGGTCACTGTCAGGCAATTCCCTGCTGACCCTACCTTAGATACTACAGCATCTTTGCTGCAAAGGCTTGCAGAAAAAGATATGTTTCTCCTCTGTCTCAAGTTCCTGGCGCAAGGCTCCTAAAACCCTTGGAATTCCTTTGGTGATAGGAGTGTATTTTGTCTTTCATAACAAGACCTTTTTTTTTTTTTGGCATTTGAAAATTTTTTTTTTATTTAAAATGTCTTTATATGTCCTTACCTTAAGAAAAAACATTTGATGTAGGGTGGAGTTTGATTTACAGAAAAACTTAAAGGATAAAACAGAGTTTCCATAGATCTTACATTCACTTTTTTAAAAAAAAATTTATTTATTTTTTTCTTGTTTCAGAACCTTTGTTTGTTTATTCACTCATTTTTATGGCCGGCTCAGCCCACCCCAAGGGCAGAGCTGGCGCAGCATGTGGTGCCGGGGATTGAACCGAGGTCCCTGAAGCCGCCCAAGCTTTTCCAAGCAGGCGCTTTAGACGACTGAGCCATCCCGCTGGGCCCCATTACATTCACTCTTACATGTATGCACATGTTAGACTTAATAAACCAAAGTTGATGTTATTAAGTAATGTCTCTGTGCCTTAATATATAGGTATAGAAGGATATAGATACCCTTAATTTTCTTTTTTTTAATTTAATATTTTTTATTGTTTAAAGACCTTTTCAACTCAGGAGCTTATGCTAATGAGATGACTCGGATGGGGCTGGGGTGCTAGGTTGTTTCCTGATGCAGCTGGTGATCTGGAACACCAAACCCAGAGTTAGGAGGTTTCAATTTTCAGTCCTACCCTGATCTTAGGAAAACAAGGGGAAGGTTAGTTATAAAATCTGTGGAACATGGACACTTGGAGTGTGCTGAACATGTTACATCTCCTCGAGGGCAGTGTGCCCAGAGAGGGTATGAGAGCCAAGCAGCCCTCTCACCCGATCACCATGCTCTCTGCATGACTTCCCGAACTGCATCCTTTATAACAAGCCAAGTAGAAGTCTATTATCAGTAAAGCATTTCCTGAGTTCCATGAGGTGTTTATTGAGTTATACTTGGAGGGAAGAAGTCCTAGTTGCCTGGTAGAAATTTGGGTAGTCAGGGGATTCCATTTTGGCTGGTATCTAAAGGTGGGGAAGTCTTGTGAATCTGAGCCCTAAATCTGCAAAGTGTGACATTAACTCTAGCCAGCTACATTGCATTAGAATGAAGCTGAAGTTTTGGACATCCAGCTGGTGTTGGAGGATTAAGAGCTGATGTGGGAAAATAACACATATAGGCCCTCTGTGAGTATTTGTTGAATGAGCAAAGAATAAGAGCTAACATATATCAAACAGTGCACCCTATGTCATATGCTAAGTAGTTTATATTCAGTCATTAAAAGTTACTTTTTGAGTAAAAATTATATCCCGAGTCCTGTTTCAGAGTTGGCACAGCTGTGAATAATTAAGCCAATTCGACAAGTATGATTTTAGCACTGACTTTCTGCCATGCATGATTCTCAGCAATGGGTATATAGCTGAGAGCAATCGAGGTGTACTTAGCTAAATTCATTGAGTTCCTACTTCGTGTCAGACACTACTCCAGGCCTGGAGAACACAGTGGTGTCACGTACTCTGCCAGAGCCCTAGAAGTTAAGTCCTCTTACTTTGCTCATTTTGCTCTTGAGGAAATTGATGCTCAGGGAGGCTAATTGATTTTTCCAAGATCACCCAGCCAGGAGAATGAGGGTACACATAGCCCCTGCTGGGGTGTCATCATTGCTTGTATTCTTCCTTTCTGGCCTAGGCTTTCTTCACATTGGGGTGAGCCCAGAGGTCAACCTTACTGAGCACTTTATGTCTCCCTAATCTGGGCTCTTCAGTCTTATTGCCTTCACTCTGGTACCCCAAATCCCTGAGTGACACCCTCTGAGTGCCGTAATGTATTTTTGAGCACAAAACCTTGTGTTCAGCAAATTGCTGTAACCGAGAACCTATCCAGTTACCTGCTACATCAGAGGTATGTTCCAGGCACTGCCAAGCAAAGCAGAAAATCATGCTTCTAAGAATTTTAACCAGTAAGTAGAAAAATGCAAACCTGGCAGTCTTGGAAGGAGCTGCCAAGTGGGAACCAGATACAAAGCAAATAAAAAATACTTTGCCACATGTGGACTGCTGCTTTTCCTGGTGAGTTGGCTTCATAGACCTCTGTTCCCACTGTCAAAGCCATCTGTCACCTGTGGTCACTGGCTGGCTGGTAAAGGTAGCCCTGTGATTCCCGTGCACTGGCTTAGTGCTCCAAGCTGAAGTCTGCCTCTTGGCATGGGCTCCATGTGGATGGCCACTGGGCAGGGGCTCTGTGCAGTGATCTCAAACCGCACAGAGAGACTCCTGTTCCTTTTCTTCACTTGGTGGCTTGTGAGTTTGGGCAAGGGCCTCCTTCTGCTGGGCTCCCTGGAAAGGGCAATGTTAAGGGCTGTGTACTGGTGAGATCAAATGAGTCCAGATGAGCTCCAGGAACAGAATGAGGCTCTCCGTAGGGCTCTGCTGTTGCTAGCTATTGTCCTAAAATCTGGCACCCACGTGGCAAATATCTGTGGAGTGTCAGTAGTGCATGGTGATGGGTACAGCAGGAGGAGCTCTGCCCTTGCTAAGCTTACCCTGTGCTGTGCTGCTGAGCAGCTGAAGGGTGCCACCAGCAGCAGTGGTATTGGAATGGGGTCCAGTGTTGGACAGAGTGGTCTGGGGGTGCTGTCAGAACCCATGACAGAGGTTTTCAATGAGTAGTAGAGGAGAGTCATCCAGCGGCCTTGGGGTGCTTCCGTTGAGTCTTGAAAAGTGAAGAATGATAAGAGGCAGAGCTGTAGAATGCAAAAGTGAGGGTCCTTCCAACAACAATGCTGTAGTACCTGGATATCCATATGCAAAAAAAAAAAAAAAAAAAAAAAGAATTGCGACACATGAATCTTGTACCCTAAGGCTCATTAACTTAAGGCAAAACCATTACGCTTCTAGAAGACAGCGGCAGAAAATCTACATGACTTTGGATTTAGTGATGACCTCAAATGCAGCGCCAGAAGTTTGACCCATGAAAGAAACAACGTATATGCTGGACTTCATTAAAATTAAAAACTTCTGCTGTGACTACAACAATACAAAATGAATCAGAGGACAAACCACAGAGTAGGAGAAAATATTTGCAAGAGATATATCTGATAAGGGACTAATATCTAAAGTATTCAAACAACTTTTAAAACTCAACAATAAATAAACACACAAACCAGTTAAAAATGGACAAAAGATTTCATCAAAGAAGATATGTGTGTCAGAAGATGCCATGTTTCGTAGGTCATCAGGGAAATGAACAGTGGTGAGTTACCATCACGTGCCCATTAGAAATGGCTAAATGCTGGCATGTGGGTAACACCAAGCATTGATAAAGATGTGGAGCAGAAAGAAGTTCCTTTCTGTTGTGAGTGCAAAGAGGCCCTGCCACTTTGGAAGACAGCTTGGCAGTTTTTTTTTAGAACAAAACTAAACATCCTCTGTTCATATGTCCCTGCAACTCAACTCCTTGGCATTTGCCCAAAGGAGCTGAAAACCTCTGTCTACGCAAAATCCTACATGTAGACTTTTATAGCAGTTTTCTTTATAGCTGGCAAAGCAATGGCCTTCTAGTGTCCTTGAATAGGTAAATGAATGAATAAACTGTGGTACATCCAGTCCATGGAATGTTGGACAGCATCAATGAGGAAATGAATTGTCAAGCCACGAAAAGGCACAGAATAAATTTAATGCATCTCACTAAGAGAAGCTGAAGGGGAAAAGCTACACCCATGTGGTTCCACTGAGCTGATACTATGAAAAAGTCAAAACTATGCAGTATGTTGTGTGTGTGTGTGTGTGTGTGTGTGTGTGTGTGTGTGTGTGTGTGTGTGTGGTACTGTGGGTTGAACTCGGGACCCTGTGCTGTCCAGGCAGGTGCTTATTCTGCTGAGCTATCTCCCCAGCCCCAAGAAAAGCCAAAACTCTGGAAACAGTCAAAAGATCAGTAGTTACCAGGGATCAAAAGGAAGAGAAGGATAGACAAAGTACAGAGCATTTTAGGACAGTGATGACACCAAAAAGGTGAACACCTCACATTGTAAATATGTCGAAACCCATAGGATATGCAACAGCAGGAGTGAACCTTAATTTTAAACCACTGACTTGGGGTGGTAAGGGAGTGTCTATGGAGGTCTATCAGTGGTAACAAATGGGTCATTTTTGTGGGGGCAGAGGCTACGCATGGGTGGGTACAGGAGTAGAGGGGACATCTCTATACCTTCTGTAGAATATTTGGCCAACTCAAAATTGAAAAATAAAACCTATTAAAGTAAAAGCTGAGAAAGTCAGGAGAGTAAAGAGGGATGACACAGTTTTTGGGCAGGGAGAATGCCACATGCAAAGGGCCAGGGGCAGGAAGAAGCCTGGCTCTAAAGATCTGAGATATAAGGTTGGTGAGGCTGGATGCAGGGTAACAAGGAACTTAGAGATGACACTACAGATATGAGTAGGGACTAAATCTTGTGACATTTTGTAGGCCAAGCTCAAGTTTTGCCCTCTATAAAAGAGCCACAGGAAACATTGAAACATTTTCACCAAGTAGTGACTTGATTTGATTGTTGTTTTAATGAAGATCAGTCTGGCTGCCATGTGGGAAATGGACCACAGTGAGCTGGGAGAGGAGCTAGGAAGCCAGCTGGAGGTCTTCACGCCATCCAGGCAAGAGAAGTTAGTAAACTGGGCCTGAGCGGGGTCCGGGGCAGGAGGCTTGGGGTGTGGAGCTGGAAGGTGGGGGTAGGGGAGAAGGATGGGCAGGCAAAACTGCTGCTGTGCTGCACGTGAGTTGGGCCAGGGGGAGGGGTTTGGAAACATCCAGTCAAGGACCCAGGTGCGTATTGCACGAGAGAAGCCGCAGCCTTTGTGGGTCACATGCATTTCCCAAACAACGAAAGCTGCTCCTGCTCTGTCTTCTACAAGGCACCCAAGGCCAAGAACGCCCATGCCACATGCAGCTCTTCCCACATCTCTTCAGAAGCCCTGGAGGATAATGCCCAGACCTGCTGCCTTTCCTTCCTGGGCACTGGGGGAACTTGGGGCTCCTGCCCTATTCCCTTCCCCACTTGGGGCTGGTTCTCTGGGCAAAGTCAGTCCTGGTGCCCCTGTGGTTTAAAGAAGTGGTTGCAGACCTGGTTCTGGAGTCAGGCAGACCCAGGTTTGAATCCAGGTTTGTCAATTACTGTTAGCTGAGCCACCTGGGGGAAAATTACCAATCTTTCTGTGCCTCAGTTTGTTCATCTGTAATGAAGAAACCAATTCATAAATTGTAGTGAAGATTTTCAGTAGTCGTTCCATATAAAGCACTCAGAAACATACAGGGCACTTACTAGGCCCTCAGTAAATATTGAGCATTATTACCAGTAGTAGCCATAAAATAAGAGTAATAATCAAAAGGCTATTGGAAAGACTGCAGTTGTAAATATAGCCTTCAGAACACTCAAAATGTCATTGGTATGTAGTCATGGTGGTACATTTCTGTAAACCCAGAATTCTGGGACGTTGAGCAGCAAAATGGGAAATCTAAGTCTACCTTGGTCAGCTTAGTGACTTGGTGAGGCCCTTTCTTAACATAAAAGAATTGAAAAGGACTGGGGATACAGTTTTATGTGAAACCCCTGTGGTCAGTCCCCAGCAACTAACACACACACACACACACACACACACACACACACACACACACGCACGCATGCACGCACGCATGCACGCACGCACACACACACACACACATATGACATTGGATTTCCCAATGGTGCTAACTTGGAAATAGCATCAGAATTCAACAGTGGCGAGGAGAGGGGGATTTTTAAACTCTATTTTAGATATCTATATAATAGTGAGAAAGGCCCTTTCAATGGTGTTAAATTATCTGTGAATCTGGTGATTCTCAAATACTGAGTGAAAAAAACAGTTAAAAATGTACATGAAATGAGAGGTAGTGGTAACTTCTTAAATTTATTTAAAAGTTTTTCAACATTAAAAAATTTTAACTGTGAACATGTAGTTCTTTGAAAGCCTAATGATCAGAATATGGTATGTACAAAGAATTTCTAACAAAGGAACATGCTCGTGATGTAATATTAAACTGAAAAAGAAATCAGATCATAAAATCATCTGTATAGTCACTCAGAAGGAAATAAAGTCCTCGGATCAGTATGTGGTACTCAGGAATGAGGTAGTGGTGGTTTTAAAATATGGCCTCAAATCTTCTGAAGCCCTGCCATAGGACCCATGGCATCTCCTCTTACATAACCCAGACTATGTAACTTCTAGAACCTTCTGTCTTGGGGTCTTTGAAGCCACCATAATGTGAGGATGCCTAGATAGGTAGGTAGGCCACAAGAAGGCAATTGCATTGATAGTCTCAGCTGATTTATTCGATTCCATAAGGCAAATATATGCACAAAGAAACTTCTTAAAGCTTCTAGGTTTCCTGAAGAAAACCCAAATTTATAAGGAAGCCTTTATTGAGTGAAACAAGACAGAATAGATAAATGAGTTAAGGGAGGGAAGGAGTGGCACTTGTGGGAAGGCTGATTTCAACCATCTCAGAAAACAATTTCCTTGCTGTGGTTGAGATCAAGAATGTCCCCCAAACTTCACATGTTCTGAGGCAGGACTTGTAGAACATGATGGTTTGTGGGATGTTACATATTGGTGAATTCACCCAAGAATGAGTTCCGAGCTGACTGTGATGTTAGAGGCAGGCTCTGGATGAAGGAGGCAGTCACTAGAGGCATGACCTGGAAGGGTTTCTCTCCTTCCCAGTCTCCTCCTTTCTCTTCCCTCCCCTTGCTGGCTGCCACAACATGAGTAGCTTCCCTCCAAGGAAGGCTCTTCCATCGTGTCATTTTCTTGTTTGATGCCTGCCTACAACGGATTAAACTTCTAAAACCATGAGCCAAAATAAACCTCTCTTCCTAACAGTACTCCTCGTACTGTGTCCCTGCAACAGAGAAAATGACTAAGTCAGATCTTTCCTTCATGACCCACTTCCTTGCCATGCTCCCTTAGACCACAACCAAAACACATAGCATTAAATTGCTGTGAGTTAGACAGAGCAGGTTTTGAATAGATGGTGGTCTTAGTCTGTTTTATGTTGCTACAACAAGCCACCCAAAGCCTGATACTTTATTTAAAAAATGAGGTTATATGGCTCACAAGTCTGATAGCTGCAGAGTCCAAAGAGCCTGACAAGAGCTCCTGGCTGTGTCACAACGCAGCAGAGAATTGGAAAATGAATCAGCTGTGCAGAAAGGGCCAGGCACATGCCTGCCTTTTTTGTTAACAATCCACTCTCGAGAAAGCTGACTTATTCTGTGAGTCCAGTGTAAATCTGTTCTGAGGATCTGTCCCATAGCCCTGTGAAGTGACAGGTGCCACTTTTGATGTAGGTTCCACTACTTCAACATCTCCATACTGGGGATCAGCCTTCCAGCGTAAGAGCCTTGGGGGACACACTCAGACTGCACCTGAACCTCAGCTGCTGGGTATCTCTATGCAATTCAACCTCCCTGAGTGTCCTTTAGAAGACAGAGTGTACACATGTACATAAACTGAGATGTGGAACAAGCAGGGTTCACACTCGGATTTGTGTGCCTCGTTTCAGGCAAGTCCCTTTGCCATGAAGTGGGGGTGGGGGAGTCCAGTGTAAGACCTTTCGAGACACTGAGAGAGGGGAGCCCAGCCCAGGAGCCCTCTGTGTGGGCTGCCACGGGGAACACGGTGCCAGGCACAGAGCTGTGAGGCTGGGGGCCTAGGCAGGGACCAAGGCTGCTCCGTCCTTTCAGGAAGTCAAGTGATCCCTCCCATAACCCTTTCACCCCTCCACATGGTGAAAGAAGCCATTCAGCAGAGGAAACCTGACCGGCCGATGTTTTATGCATGGTCCAGCTTTGCCAGCAAGGCAGGTCTCCCAGGGAGGTATTACTTTTAGCTGGAGCTTAGGAGGGAGCTAGGGGTCTGGAAGATGTGTGCTGGTCACCTGCCTGTCAACTGCCCTCACCCTCACAGTCCCTTCCATGTGGGATGGCCATACGCAGTATCCACACAGCCTCTGCTGAGGACTGGAGGTCTCTCCCCTGCCTGCACAGCCACATGCATGGGGTGCTGATACCTTCATGTTCACAGGCGACAGTGCTGGGTCATGCCAACCGCAGAGAGGGGAGGAAGCCTAATGCAGATTCTGGGAGAGGAGGTCGCTTTGCCAGCCTTTGGGGTTCCCCCACTGCTGCAAAATGTACTCTGGATGTTGGGGAAGCTCAGGGCCACTGCTGCAGCTTCCTCCTGGGCAGTGCCTGACAGAGGGCTGTGGGTCTGATTCTCACTGTGAGTTCTGGATCATGACATCATTTTTTTCCTGTCAAGTTTCCACCTTGTTCCTCACTCCTTCCATCTTGCTTTCAACCCCATTTCCACTGCAGTGTGGCTGGCAATCATTGAGTGTTTACAGTGTCCCTAGTACTCTATACATTGTCTCTGCACAATCCTGGGGGTTCCTGCTATGGGGCTAACTTTTCTTATGGGGAAACTAAGGCTCAGAGTGGGAGTATGGCTTTCTGGAGGCCAACAGCAACTTACAATAGTCAGACAGAAAGGAGTATTCTCTGCACATGCTGTAGCCTTGACCTCGTAACTTCTTAGGCAGAGTCAAAATCCACAGCTAGGGGGTTAGAAGGGTCGGTTTGCCTGCCCTTCCTTCCTTCCTTGCTTCCTTCCTTCCTTCCTTCCTTCCTTCTTCCGCCTCCCTCCCTTCCTCCCTCCCTCCCCCTCCCTCCTCCCTCCTTTCCTCCCTCCCTCCCTCCCGTCCTCCTTCCCTCCTTCCTTCCTCCCTCTCCCCCTTTCTTTCTCTCTTCTTTTGCAGTGCTGGGAATTGAACCTAGAGTCTGGTGCCTGGTAGCCAAGTACTCTACCATTGAGAGCTTTTCAAAAATTTTTATTCTGAGACAAGGTCTCATTAAATTGCCCAGGCTGGCCTTGAACTTGTGAAGCTCTCCCTTCTGACTCCCTGGAAGTGTTTTTTCCTTTTGGTGAATAACCTGAAGCTCCAAAATGTAGCAGTAGGAGCCTTGCTGGCCAGTTCTTTCAAGCTATATCTTAAATGGAGAAAAAAAAGTGGAGGCTAAGAGAGAGGAGACACTTACTCCAGGCCACTTGGCATCCTGTGCTGGCTCCTATGTGCTGCTTTGGAGCCAGGACTGCTTCAGTTCCCAAGACTCCTCTGCCTGTCCATCCGCAGAGCCAGCCCTGCCAGCCTGACTTACAAGCTATCATGGCCATCAAGGTGCTGGTGCATGGACTGGTTTCCTGTTGCTAGCTGTGTGAGCCTTCCCTCCCCGCTTGGTGCATGCCCAGGGCATGCTCAGAACCTGGGCACCTTGTAACTCTAATGTAGGCATCTGTCTCCCAGCATTGGCCTGAGTGAGGGGCAAGGCTTATGTATGTCTCTGCAGTTTGATGGCAGTCAGAAGCCATTGCCAAACTATCATTGCATGCTCGAATGATCAATGTCACATGGGTGGTAGGCCTTGCCAATCACAGTCCTCTCTGAACTTTCTCTTTCTTTCTCTCTCTCTCTCTCTCTCTCTCTCTCTCTCTCTTTCTCTCTTTGTTTCTTTCCTTTGGTCTTTTTGAGACAAAGTCTCACTAGGCAGTTCAGGGTGGCCTTGAGCTCACTTCATAGCCCAGACTGGTCTCAAAATTGCAAGAATCCTACTGCATCAGCCTCCTGAATGCTGGGATTATAGGTGTACACGATTATGCCTGCTCTAAGCCTTTCAAGGAGAGGAAATTTGAGAAAGGGACTTGCTTATATAAGAGGGTCTAGAAGGTAGAGTGAAGACAACATAGACAAGAAACCTCTACCCCAACAACCACTAAAGGGCAGAGAGGCAAGGTTTGGAGTGCCTGAAAGTTGGGCTGGGAATAGGAACTACAATCCTGGTGGGCCCCTCTGTCATCATTCCAACACAGACTGTTGCTGACTCCTCAAGAAACACAATGAGGGGAGAGAGACTTCGGTCATTTCGGTCATTTCTTCTCACTTGCCATGATTTCCCCATTGGGCAAGCAAACCCTGAAGGCAGATAGCCAAAGAAGGGTACACCTGCAACGCCTGGCAGAGCAGCAGGGCAGGCCACTTCCATTTAGGAGGACATGGCTGAAGGATGCTTCTCTAGGGCTCTGGTCATGTAGGAGCTCTGTGAAGAACTAAGGCATGGTGCAAGGAAGAACCTGCCTTGGTTGCCCAGTTGGAGTGTGGGAAGACTGAGCTTCAGCCTCGGCCTCCTGGTCCAAAGTCCATGTTCCTTTCTCGCACACTATGGACCACTCCAAGGCTCTCTCAGTCATGCTTAGGAACCTGGCACTGGAGTGAGACAGCCCAGAGCCTGGCACCTCACCAATCTTTGATAGGGCAGCCATCAGCATGATCATTTCCCCATCTTACAGCCGAGGAAGTGGAAGTGGAGACAGATTATGGGACCCCCCCCACCTCTTCCACCTAGCTGGTCAGCTTTTTCCTGTTTCAGGCCATGGCTCTGAACAGTGGGACTTGCTGAGAGGGGCGGTCCTGGACTCTGCCCTCCCAGGGTGCTCCCTGAGACTCTATTTTAAGGCCACTGTTGGGACCTTTAGGGCTCTCTCTGGTTCATTAATTCTGCTGGGACTGCCGGGCCGCTGTGGCTCAGGCGTGACCCACACGCCCAATTAGAGGGATTCAAAATGCCATTTATGTATCAATGGCCTAAGCTCATTTGATCATGAAGGATGGAGCCTGAACTGTTCTGCAAAACCACCGTCGTCCCTCAGCTGTGCCAAATCCGCCTTTGATCTGCTAATCCTGAGTTTATAAGGTTAGGAGATAAGCGAGCAGAATGAAATCCTTTTCTTTTCTGGTCCACCTAAATGGCCATGAAACCCCCAAACATCACAGACCTCCTGGACCCCCGAGGCCTCATTGCCTGAATAATTCAGACAGTGTGTAAGGGGGGCCCCTCATCCTGGTGCATAGAAGCCATGTGGGGTGGCAGGTCCTCCCTACCTGCCTTGTTCCTACTCCTCCTTCCCTCTTGCCCTTTCTGGGACCAGTCTCCTTGTGCTGCCCATGGGCTTGGGAAGAGCAGGAGGCCAGCCCAGCTGGTGATTCAGCCAAGCTGCTGGGACCTGCTCCCTTTGGGTCCTACTATTGCTCTGTACACAAATTCACGCTCCAGTCCTGAGCCCTGCTGCACTGATATCTACCCTGGGGAAGTTATAGGAACCCTGCCCTCGGGGACTTCCATTTTAGGAGAAGAAGACTTAAGTTCTATCCTCCTTTGCTTCCACAGAGACTCCAGCATAATCTGGGGCCAGACAGTAGGTGCATAAATCCAGCTTTCCCAGGCTATGTGATCTGGGCCACCATGTGGCCTCTCCAAATCTCTGTTTCATCATTTGTAACATGGAGATAATGCTGGTATCTCCATCACTAATTTAATTCTTCTGAAATCACAAGAAAACCTGCACTCTGGTATGGAATAAGATCTAGATGAAGGGCACCTGATGAGCTATGTCTTGTCCTACTCTGAAATCTGTGCAGTGTGCTCCATGACTCTGTGGCCAGTCTGTCCCCAAGCACCAAATGCCAGAGATGAGCCTGGTAGATCCTGCTACATCACATTCATGCTGGGAGAGAAATCCAGGAAGAATCCATGTAGTCAGTGTGCCAAGGAGGACAGGGACCTTGTTGCTCAAGCCACACACTGCCAAGGGCCACAGGAGAGGTCTCAAAAGAGCCAGAGCTACTTGGAGGTGGACAGAGTCTGAGGCCTATGAAGATGGCATTCATCTTCCATCTGTAGATTGCACTCAGGGGCAAAGGCTGGACCAGGGCTGAAAAGGGACAGGCTGGGGCAGGGCAGCAAGAGGGGTGAGGCAGGAGTGCTGCTTTGGGGAACAGAAATCTCGCTTGTTCTTGGCTTCCTATTGGCTGAGTGCTAAGTCAGCTCATGTGGGTGGCATTGCCTGGCCTCATGCCTGCGTCTCTGTCTTTCTACCTGCCATCCATTGCCATTGTGCTGTGCAGCTCATCTGTCAGCCAAGGTCACCTTGGGTGCAAGATGTACATAAAATAGACTCAAGCAACTCCCCCACGCTGTATAGGCTTTTTTGCTTTTTGTGATTTCAGCTACTTGCAGCCAATGGCAATCCAAACACATTAAGTGGAAATTCCAACTAAACCATTTTATAATTATATAACATGCTTTATAGCACATTGTTAAGACTGTTTGAGTTTTATGAATCTCTTTCTGTATGCAGTTGACAAAGCAGATCTAATCATAGGTACACACATTGTCTCTGTCACTTGCATTGCTGCTGGGAGGAAATACCTGACACCTGCAAGTAAAACAAGGAGGGATTTGTTTGGGTGTGTGTTTCAGGCCATGATCTGTTGGCTCCAAGACAGGGTGGCACGGTGCAGGCACCTGGCACAAGACAGCTGGCCCCCTCCTGGCATCCAGGCAGCTGAGAGTCAAGGGAGGGGCCAGAAGGGACAGTGAACCCTTCCTGGTCACGCAAATGTTTGAATTCTCATTGTAATAAATATTCCATGATAATAAAAATGGCACCATAAAACTTGGTAAGAACTTTGATTTTTCCAGCTTGGATCTCCAAGTAGGAAGTTTTTGACCTTGCTAACAAAAGAGCTTTTTGCTTTCCTCACCACTGAGATTTGCCCAGTGCTGGAAGGAAGGCATGGATGCTCTGAGATTCCCAGATAGAGGAAGAGAAAAGATGTCCGCTTCCTCTCCTTGTTTGGTCTCTCTGTGGGGTGGGGGTCTGCTTTATTCTTTCTTTCTTCTTTTTTTTTTCTTTTGCCATATGCAAATCTTCCTCTCACAGCTTGATAAATGATTGGTTCTCCCTTTCAACATCAATAGTAAGGCGTATATATTTTTTTACTTATGCGCAATTCTGTGTCTAAGTTCTCAGGCACTGAGAGAAAACAATATAGTTCTCCTGCAGGAGGTAGACTGTGTAAATATATATTAGTTTGGGAAGAAGGAATGAGGAATAATAAAATATTCAGAAAGCAGTGTGTTCTTGAGGGAGGCTATTCTGCACAGCCAGGGAGCAGATTAATGATATCATTTTTTGAGAAAGGGAGAGCAGCCCCATAAAATATGTATTAGTGGGGTTGGTGGTGGGATGGGGGAGCAGCCAGAGTTTCCCATGTAAGTCCTGACCTTAGAATCTGGTATCCACTCTTAGTCTCTCTCATCGGAGTCCCCAGACACACAGGTCTTGGGGCCCGGAGAGTGAAAGCTCCTACGTAGGGTGTGCTGGCCTTGCCCACCCAGTCTGAGGAAGTTCCTTGATAAGAGGGCTGAGTGGAGCACAGGAAGTCGTAGCCCTGACTCCAGTCTGCTGTGTGGCTTTAGGCTAGTCACTTAACCCCTCTCTTTGTTTTTGTTTATTTTTTCCTTTTTAAAACAGATATTTGATATTTCTTCAAAGGGCTTGGCTAAGTGGTAGGAAAAGTGGGAAGAATTATTGAGAAGGAAATCAGATTGCAAAAGGGTAATATTTATTAGCCCTTATCATTAGGATATATATATATATATATATATATATATATATATATATATAATACATTTTTTGGTAAGCCAAGTTTGGGTTAAGGGCCTCCCCAAGGAACATATATAAATAATCAGAGATAATCTCTAACTCGCTTTCTAAGCATGGGTGATCCTGCAAGAGGTTTGTTTAGTGTAATATGCTATACAAGCTTGGGGCCAGAGCTGAGCTGCTAGGAGGAATTTCAGAGGGAAGAGGTTGAGTGTAGTAAGCATAAAGTTTGACTTTTGCTAAAAGCAAGGCAACAGTCAATATTTACATTCTGTAGTCTTCCAGAGAGACCTTGGTTAGGTCCTGCTCCCTGGGTCATTTGTCCCATCCTTACCCAGCCTCAATTATCTGAACTTGATGCTGTAGACTCTAGCATTGGGTGTATAGCGCAGACTTTGGGTAGCAACAGCAAATGGTTATGCAATGCTTGCATGTGTTGGCATTATGCCACAGGTGTTCTACTATTACATTTCAACTCTAGAGCAATGCTACTCAGGAAGCAAGTCTAGCATTAGCCTATTTTACAACTGAGGAGGTAAAGGCCCAGGGAAGTCAGTGTTAACCCGACCAAAGTAATGCAGCTAGTAAGTCAGATGGAGGCTAAGTCTTTAGCCATGTATGGACTTTATTTTGCCCCATCTCTGACACCTCTCCCCCAACTAGACTGAATCTGCTCAGAACAGAATCCTAACTCCACTGGGCTCTGTGAGGCAGAACCCACGGCTGGCCCCCTGGGGACCCATTAGACGTTGGCAGTCCATAGGTTGCCCTATATTGACTATCCTTGGTTCCTCCTGGAAGAAGCTCTGTGAAGCCTCTGTCCACGTGATGGTTGCATGGAGTCATAGAAGGTGAGATGACTTGGGTTTGGAGGACTTGAGGCTTTTGGAATGTTTATTCACAACCTCACATGCAGATGATTCTCTGAGGGCCTCCCATAGCCTTATCTGTGGTTTCCAACAGTGTGTAGACAACCCTGGGGCTGGCTGTGTGCCTCCACATCTCTGGAGGTATCACAGGCAGGAGAACATGAGTATATACACCCAGGGCTAGCATTAAAGAGCTGCAAAGCTCCAGCGTCATAGTCAGTGGCCTCCTGTATGTCCAAGGATACTAGACACAAAACCAGGAGATGATATTTGCATACATGGGATAGAAAAACATTCCCAGCCACTGCACTCAAAGAACCAAACATAAAGGCAACCAAACCAATAGAGAAGTAGGCAAAGAGCAAAGACCAACAGGCGGACTCTAGACCAGGAGCACATGCCACCCCGTGTGTGGGTCCCTATCTCATGGTGTAGAGCAAACTCCCACTGCTCTGAGCGAGCTGCAGACAGATTTCTTTCTTGGAAGCCACAGATATGTCAGGAGCGGAGCCCAGTTCAGCTCTGAAAGCGGCAAGGGTGAGGGTTAGCCCTGGGCCCCATCCCTTCAGTGAACAACAGAAGGAAGCGGTCACCACACAGAAAGTCTTCCTGGCCTTAAAGGTAGGGTTTGCCAGTGGCTGTTATAGAATTAGATAAACCTGGGGGGAGGGGGGACAAAACCCTTATCACTTTCCCACAGCGTGGTACATGTGCCCAGTGTTCTGCTCCAAGCCTCTCCCCACTGCTCCTGTTAGTCTGAGCCCCTGGCCTCCCCCTGCAACATCTCTGGCTCCCTCCGAATGCTTTCTCTGGCAGGGGGACTCAGTTAAGTATGGAAGAGCTGAAAACCCCGGGATAAGACTTCAGCCAACCCCTGGTAGTTTTCCTGCTCCTCTTATAGGCAGGAAAACTCTACCAAGTCCTCCAGGTACCCATGCGGTGCAGCTGCGTGTCTGCTATCATCACCAATGCAGCAGTGTGGCCTATTCTGTGTTCCATCTCTCTGATGCTGCTCAGGATCACTTCCCAGTTGAAGTCCATGCTGTGGAGGACCTGACTCAGAGTATGCTCCTGTGAGCGCCACTGAACTGAACAGGTGCAGCAGGACAGACACCCATGAGTGTTGGAGCATGCAGGCGTCTCTTAAAGTGCTGCTGGCCAGTTCCAGGAGGCTGACACATGCAGCCCACTTTTCCTCATCTCTGGGCCACTCATGGTCTTATAATTTGGTTTCCTCTTCTGATAAACTCCTTGCACCTGCACACCATAAAGTAGAACTGCGGTTAGGGCTTTGCAATCTACTTCCTAATTCCATAGGCTTCTTTTTTTTTTCTTTTTTTAAAATATATTTTAGGTCAGCATCTACAGGGTCTCAGTGCACAGCTTGGACTCTTAGTGATCCTCTGTTTTCAGCCTCCCAAGTGCTGGAATTACATGCATACACCACCAAGCCTGGCTTATGCCATTTTATATGAGCCACTTGGATATCTATGGGCTTTGCCATCCACCAAAGTTTCAGGAGCCTATCTTCTGTGGTTACTGAAGGAGGACACTAGTAGGTGCTCAATGGGTGCCTATTACATTGTTGAGGAGGCAGTGGTGAGGATGAAGTAGCCTCTGAGAAAGAGCAGGCTGCGGTCTCACTGTCGCTCACTTGCTTAGTTTCTTACTCTCTCTATTTCCCTGAACAGCTCTCCTTTCCTCTTTGCAGCTCTGCTGAGCTGCTCTTCCCAGCTGCTTTTTTTTTTTCTTCCTTTTTTTTGCAGAACCAGGAATTGAACTCAGGCCCTTGCACTTATTCTATTGAGCCAGCTACTTTGCGGTTGAGGGCACCCCAGTGAGTTCTGGTGGCAGAGGTGATGTCTCACTTCCAGGTTCATCCTCAAATGCTCCAGGCAAGACACTTTGTTGACTTTTTTGGTTTACAATTGAAGATGGGAGGAGATGGGCTGCAGAGTTTGGGGGTGGAGGGGAACCCCCACACAGTGAGCCACCAGGCAGGAAATAACCTTTCATTGCGTTAATGCTCAAGTCTTAGGGTACCGAGAACATTTTATCCAGCCTGACTCTTGTGTTACTCTTTAAAGAGAGAGAATATCTGCATCAATCGCTGTGGCCAACACTAGGACTGCAGGATATGGAGGCTGCTGGGTATGGGCTGCTTTCTGTCCCCTCTAGGACGCTCTATAGCAGTCTGGTAATGAGGCAGTGTCCATAGCATATCCGGCTTGCTGTGTGAGGCATCTGGTATCGCCAGACGTGTCACTAATTCAAAGAGGCAGTGACGCAGACCAAGGCGCAGACTTGGTTGGCACTCCATTAATCTCTGCCCCTGAGGCATTGTTGGAATCCGGGAGTATCCTGGTGAGCATTTCTGTGTCTCGGTCACTTCATCAGTGCCATGTCTTCCTTGCCTCACGCGGTCCTCCTTTCTCTTTCTCCTGCCTCGTATGTATCTTCCAGCAGGGCATGAAGAGACCGGGCATCATCATGACCTTAGCCACAAGCAATTTCTTGAGCACTTACGAAGAGGCAGACGCGGTGCTGAGCGCTGCCCAGGAGTTGTCTCACTGAGTCTGGTCTTCACTAGGTGGATTCTCTTGCTATTTTCATCTTAGAGTTTCAAAGAGGTCAGCTCAAGTCGTGCAACAGGAAGAGGCTAGGGTGAGTCAATCTTGGGCCACATGTCTATAGTCCCAGCTACTTGGGAGGCTGAGGCAGGAGGACCACTTGGGCCTAGGGATTGCGGATTAGCCTAGGCAACAGAGTGAGACCTTTCCTCAAAACAAAAA
>PVJA010017370.1:13010-41967 GCA_004027025.1 Myocastor coypus | reverse complement strand
TTGATCTCACTGCACCGTAGGTGGTAAAGACTATTTATATATTTTTGAATATTAATCTTGATTTTACAAAGATATTTTAATTCTATTAAAACTTATTTTACTTTTGACAAAGCTTATATTTATTTTACTTGTTTATTAGCGGACTTCTGCCAGGCGTGGTGGCGCACGCCTGTAATCCTAGCACTCGGGAGGCTGAGGCAGGAGGATCTGTGTGAGTTTGAAACCAACCTGGGCTACAAAAGTGAGCTCAAGGCCAGCCTGAACTGCATAGTAAGACCCTGTCTCAAAAAGACAAAAAAAAAAAAAAAAAAAATCAATACATATTAGCGGACTTCTTACAGTCTGTGAAGTACCTTTCCATGCTCTCTCAATATATACAGTTAGGGTCACTGAAATTTTACATAATTTGTAGAAGACTTTTATATATTAAAGATATTTATGATAAACATTTCTATTATTTATTGTTAATTTTTATTTAGTATTTCTCTACATAAAAATATTTTAAGTTGCAATGAAGTTGAATAACTCTTTTTATAGAAATTATTTTCTATTGCTTTTGACTCACATGACATGAATACTTACAAAGCTTGTATGCACATTGTCAAATTGCTTTCAAAAAATGTATAACAAATTGTGATGGTCGAGTAAATCATAACCTCTGTATCCTCCCTCTCATTTCCTCTACAAGCTTTATAATACCCATAGTGCTCTGTCTCTTAATTTTCCTCCTTCTTGAGCCAAACCTTGTCAGTTTACTCTTTAGGATTCACCATTCGCTTTCAGTGTCATAAGCTCCAGTGTCATAAGCATATCTTAACTGGTCATTAAGAATATAATAACAATGGTTAATTCTCTATTTTTGTTTTGAAATCTTGTACCATTATTTTATGTTGCTTTGTTTCTGTCATTCTTATTCTTTGTTTTTGTTTTTCCTCTTTAAAATAAAAAATGCCACTTTCTTAAAAAAATCTATTTTGCTATTTTAGCTTATTTGCCTTTCTATATGAATTTAAGACTGTTTTCACTACAAACATCTGCTTACTATTTTAATTGCACTTGCATTAAATCTATAGATTAATTTAGGAAGAATATGCATCTTTACTACGTTGAGTGTCTAGTAAGTGAATATGATAGTGTATCAACTGTTTTTGTCTTTTGTTATTCAGTTTCTAATATTCCCTCATATATTTTTCCAGGGATGTAATCTAGGTTTTACCAATATTAATTTTTCATTCTATGAAGACAATATATCTTTCCATTTATGTCTTCAATTTCTTTCTTCAATATTGCACCCTTTTTAGTATGCGAGCCTTCTAACTTTTGCTTATTCCAATGTATTTTTCATAACTCTTGAAATGATATTTTCTTTATTCTTTTTTCAGACAGTTCATTCTTAATTTATAGAAATATTACTAATTTTTGTATGTTTGTTTTACGTATTCTAACTTTGTTGAATTCAATTTATTAATTCTGATATTAATCTATAGATTAATTCTGATATTGTTTGGTGGAATCTTTAGGGCTAGTGTAAGACCATACCATCTGTAAATAGAAACAACTTAACTTTTCCCTTTCCAATTTGAATGCCTCTTATTTCTTGTTTAAATGTTCTAGTGAAGATTTTGAGCATAAGATTAAATAGTCATGATGAAATTAGGCCCTCTTGTTTTCTTCTTCTTCATAAACAAATATCTTCAAATTAAAAAAAAAAAAAAAAAAGAATGAAACACAGCATGGTGAAACAGACCTGTAATCCCAGCACTCAGCAGGCAGAGGCAGGAGGATCACCATGAGTTTAAGGTCAGCCTGGGCCATAGAAACAAGTTCAAGGCTGGCCTTGCCTGCATAGTGAGACCTGTCTTTTTAAAAAAACAATGAAACAATGATATTTTACATGGAAGATGTTTTACCTAGCTACAATATTGTACTTCCAGTGAGATATCTAAGTGAGTTATGCTTTTACAGGAAACCCGAGTCACTAAGTGATGTAACTGGAAAAGAGTCAGGTCACTTTACCAACTTCCACTCAAAGGTACCTCTGTTTACAAGCAAGAGATCATACATCTCTGCAAGCATGGAGATATATAAACTCGGCAAGTGAAAGAAGGCAGATTATTTTTTACTAATACATGTACCTAGTAATGTCCTGACCCTGGGCTTCTAGTAAAGCAGGGAAAGACTAAAGAAAAAGAAGGTAAACCTAGAAGAAAACACATGAGAGTAGCTGATGTTAAAGATGAGTATCAAATCTCACAGCCCATAATGAACAACAATAACAGTAGGGTAATCTATTAATAAGCATAGTACTCATGAACAAATGTTGGGAATGACCAAGTACCAGATACTTTGATAAGATCCAAAAATAGCCAAACAAAACCCAGATCCCACAGAATTTACAGGCCAGCTGAGGTGACAAAATAGTAACACTGAATATGGGAAAGAAGTCCTGGTTTGGTAAAATATTCACTCAGCCCAGAAATTTCAATATAGCTTAGGCTGGTTGAGGCTTGTGGGTTCTCCCACAGGAGCTGCTGTATGGCAAGAGAAGTAGTTTGGGGAATAGGATTTAGTTTTACGAAAAGTATTTGTGACAATGAAATAAGATAAATTAGTAGTATAAATGAAACAAGTTAGTGTACATATTAAAACATTTTTGAAATAATAGTTCTTTGACTCAATGAGAGTGAAGAAGAAAAGGCCTAGAATGACCCACATTTATATCTTGAGTAACTGAGTGGAAAACATTGGCATTTGCCTATGACTCATACCCATTAGTTTATGACTCAAAAACATGATAAAACATCGCTCCTTCCTGCTTCAATTTGAGAATTGCAAGATAGACAGAAAGAGAGAAAGAAGAGTGGGGAGGAACAATCAGTTTCAAAAGCAAAAGATTGAATAACATTGTCGGAACATGAAAAATCCTCTCATATAGGAATTTATGAAATGAATATAAGGCTATGGTCTCACTTGTAAATATAAAACATTAAATATTTCATTATCTGAAACAAGAAAGCCTTCTGACAGATATGTCAGATGAGAAGGACCAGGTGGACAAGCAATTTTAATACTTTACTTTCCCTCCTTGAGTCTTCCTATCCCACCACAGTATGCTGCAAGAAATAGCTGCTTCCATTTTAATTTTTTACCAGATTACATCTGTATGTATATTATTGATTTAGCTGTACCATTCAGACAGACATTTGTACAAGATAATTTCCTATATCTTGTATAAAAACACACAATTGTCTAAGGAAAAGTCAAAAGTCAAAATTTTCTGCTTCTTTTTCTCCTCAGATAGCTTTTCTTGCTATGTGGAATCTCATTACTTGACTTGTGTCAGTTCAGTATTATTATTGCTATTTCTACCACATTACTTTATAATTATAACATATTCTCCAAACTTGAGAACAAAATCAGGTCACATTCCTTCCAATATTCAAAATAAAATTTACACCTCTAGTTCATTCCAGCATCCCAATTATCCTAAAATACTTCCTCTTCAACAATAATTCTTACCCCCATGAAAGATAGGTTTCTATTACTGATAGCCCCGACTTTAACCACTTAAAATAATATCCATGTTTCTCGCTATAGTCTTGTGTTTCAGAGTGCAGCATGGTGTGACTGAGTTCTAAGCTCAGAGTTGTCAAGGCTAAAATCACAAGTTGGCGGTTCTGTGGGTGTATTCTCTTTTGAATGCTGTAGGGAAGAATCCAATGCCAATTTCATTTAGATTTTTGCCAGAATTCAGTTCCTTCTGGCTATAAAACTGAAGTCCCCATTGATCCTTTCCCCTAATCTTAAAGCTTACAACACTGTGCTAAACCATTCCTATGCTTTGATTTTCACTTACTTTTACCTTCCTCTTCTGATTTTAAGAGCTCCTGTGATTGTAATACTCCCATGTGGAAATTCCATTGTACTCCACCTACTTTAAGGTTGAACACGTAACAGACTTGGAAACATCCACAAAGTCTATTTTTCCCAGGAACATATTTTCAGGTTCCTGGCAGGGAGAGAAGATACCAAAAACATTTAAAAATCTTCCTATTATATCTACCTGTCTGTCTGTCTGTCTGTCTGTCTGTCTGTCTGTCTATCTATCTATCTATCTATCTCTGCCATCGAAATTGATAATGTACCCACCCAGCAATACTCCTGCTCATTTCACAGAGGTGCTTCAGTGACCAGTTGCTGCACTAATAACCTGACAGCCCCTGTCCAGATACAGCAGCAAAGAAGAAAGTCTCTCTCTTTGAACTACAGTGCTCCTTCGTTCAGCTCCATGCTTCCCAAGTCTCACTCAATAATGCTCATTTATAATACTAAGGTTCATTAGTCAAAAGTCTCTTTTGGTTTGCACAGATTTAAAGCCATTTTGCTGGACACAACTATAGCAATGAGGTCCTTGAAGCATACTTGTTGTTCCCTAACTTTTCTGCTTGACCCATACAGCCCAAGGCCTACAATGGGTTCCCTTTCCACTAGACTGATTTACTTTAAGCAAATAGTCATGATTAGTTATAATTCTAGCAAAGCCTAGAAACTTATTTACAGGTGTGAAGAAAAACTGTGATAATTCCATTGTGAAATATGGTATTTAAGTACTCATAGTGTAAAAGTGAGAGATGAGGTTGCTGGTACCATACGGTAAGGTATTTTCATCACAAATTATGAGCTACCAAGCACTTTCCACAGAAAGAGGATGTGTTCAATCAAAGAAGCTGTTTCAGAACAGAGAATTTTCATATTTCTGAAAGAATTAGTGAAACTTTCTTTTCTACACAATCTCCTTAGCCTAAGATGAATGCGTGATAGTCTCTATGATTTATTATTACTATTATTATTATTATTATTATTTATTCTGCATTCTTAGGAAGGGTCTACAGGGTGTTCAGGGTCTCACTACTAGATCAGACTCTTAGTGATCCACCTTCCAAGAGCTGGGAGTACAGGTGCATGCCACCATGTACAGTTTCAATTTTCCTCACAGCATGACCCGGGAGTGGGGCTGGCACAGCAAACCTGGGGACTGAACCCCAGCACCTGTGCCTGCTTGTAGGAGCTTTAATCCCCTGAGTTATTTGGCTGGCCCTAGGGTAGCCTCTAAAAGAAAAGGGACTGACAACAGCCACCAAATTTTGGCCTTCGTTTTATCATCCTCCTCTTTTGTACTCAGTAATGGAGGGCTTCTCATTTTTTATACTTTCTGTTCTCTTGGGTACCGGTGGTAATAGTTCTATTAATATTTTCTCCCTGCATTTGTATCCGTTCTGTTTCCCTTGACACACATCTTCCGTGTAACTATCCCATGGCATCTACTTATTCTCCACTGTTCCTCTCACTTTTACCAAATCAACAAAGTAAAAGATCAGACGGTCTTAAGCAAACAAAAAGGACCCAGTCATAGCAATCAGAGGCATTGGAAAGATGATTCCCTACAAATTCCTAAGTGGCAGCCCCATTGTCATTCCAGGGTCTCAAGCTAGGAATGTGACTGATTCATGGACAACACTTTTTGCTAATGGCTTTTCTGATTGCTACCCAGTCGCTCCCCTGAGAGCACCTCCTTTTCTCCAATCAATAACTTATAATGCTTTGGTAAATCTCACTTGGATTTCTGAAAATGACTCTGAGCTGCTGCCCTGAATTCTAGCGCTCTTGACCCTCCACCCATTAAGCCATTGTGCACCCCCTGAAAAGACGACCCTTCCAAATGGCCTGAATAGCCATCTTACTTTCCTTTTAAAACTCTGGAGGCTCTCTTCGAAATACACTCCTTGGTGTAGATAAGAAAGTTGCTCTGTGACCTGCTTAGCACCAATCTTTTCTTCTTCCCACCTTGCTTTCTCTTTCTATCCTGCTGCTAATAAGTTATCAGCTGCTCCATGCCTAGCTTTCTTTATCAGTTGCTCAAGAACCACAGGCTGGCTTATCTAACCGGAGAGACACTTTTCCCTTCCTGATTCTATTTTTTCCCTGCCTAAATACCACTTCTAATTTAAAAGTCATCTCTAGAATTATTCTCAGCAAGAGACTATTCTAGAGACTTTCTCTTCCATCAATCTGTGAAATGTTTTTCTCCTGTCTTTCCTGTTTTTTTCTTGTCTTTTAATTCTAGTTAACCGTGTATTGATTGGTTTATCTGTTTCCTCATATTAAGCAGTGGATTCACTAGGTAGGGACTGTATCTTAATCCTCAGTCTATCTGAAATACCAAAAGTTGTTAGCATAACCTCTCCATTAATGTTAGGTCAAAAAAAGAAAAGAATGAATAAAAGAAAGAGGGAAAGTGACATCACTGGCACTTTCAGCTCTTTGCCTTGCTTATACAACCTGGCCTCTAGAAAACCTATTTTTCCCTTGGTCTGCTATAAAGATTACAGAAAAAAAGAAGTGTCATAAATCCATACAATCTCCAAAGAGCCTTATTTACTTATTTGAAGAGGGATAGGAAATCATGTCTGGTCCAGGGAGCACTTCATTTAATATAGACAAATGGATGAATTGCCATGAGTGAGGATGTGTATTTGAAGATGCTCTCGAGTAGATCAGCAGCTCTGCATAGCACAGCACAGCACATATGACACATCACTGGAACAACAGAGCTGGCACTTGCACATGTACTCGTTCCTTTAAGAGTCTACTCATTGCTTCTCTATTATATACCAGAGGTCAGGACAACATTAGGACCAGAACAAAAGTACCTGAAAAAGAGGACTTAGTTCAATCACCAACATGACGTGGCAAGGAAACCTATGTAGAACTTTCACATTCCTACCACACACACACACACACACACACACACACACACACACACACACACACATACACACACACACACAGCAAATATACCTCAGAGGTTTCTGATCTTGTTGTAAGATGTCATACATTAGGCCTAGTTTTCAAAATGAATCACCCTACCACCCCCACTGAGATGCAATAACCTAACTTTGTGGCTATTTTTTCAACTGTGAGGTGACAGATAAGTGGTCAAAGCATCCTCACTGAAGTTTATTCACTGTCTTCCTTTCCTGTGAATTTTCTCTGAGAGGAGAATCTTTATTCACTTTAAAGGTTAGCAGAGCTTTTTATCTAACCTGAAAAATCTGACATATGGAAATAATTAGCAAGGGCCAGCAATGAAAATAAAACTTAAGATCATAGACTGAACATTCTGTAACTTCAGTTTTCTCTTGTGAAAAATAACAATGCACATATATGCAACTTCAGTGCATGTATACCATGCCTCTTTCCTTTGGTTTTTGAAGAGAGTGAACAAGAATATAAAAATGACACCTTGTTGCAGAAGATAAAGTACTAAGTCAATGAAAACTCATACTAGCAGCAGTTGTGATGATATCAAGAGAATAAGATTAAATTGTGGCATTCTCAAGCCAGGGTCCTGCTCTGAGGTAGCATTTTTTTATAGCGTCTTCACCACACCTGGGCATGAAACTCGAGGATTAGCTAGTGGCATTCCTGACTGACTGAGATGTGCACTCTGTGTTTGGCAGCCAGGAAGCAACCAAGGATATGTCTAATACTTTACAATTATAGAACTACACAGAACCTGTGTAACTCATGAATCCATCTCTCTAGCACTTCTATGGAGGAGTTCAGAAATAGGTAGGTCTGTTATTATCACTTACCCATTAGCCAGAATAGGGCCTGCAATGATGATTCCAGACACCCTAGCAGATGGCTAGAGTCCTAGGAAGGACATCGGCTTATAGAGCTTATAGTTAGGAGCACAGAAAGAGTGCTGAAACCATACATACATCATGACATCAGACCATCAGGAGATCTTCGGTGGCAATTAAGGAATCTACCCACTGCGGTGTATTATTCTCTATCTCTGAGGTCTTTCAGTTAGTCAAGCGTCTCTCATGTTATAGCCCACTTACCTACCCCTCAGTTTTTCCACAGTCATCCACTAATGTGACCGAATATTTTTGGTTGAGAACATGCCTCATGATAACAAAGCTCACCAAGTGTGCATCTGTAGTTTTATCTAAGTGAGAACTAAGAGGGCTGATGGACTGTGAAATGTCTCTTCTATTATCTGCCTTAATGTGATAGGAAAAGCAGCACATACAGCCCTCCTTGCTTCCTGCACTCTGACCACAGCAGCCCAAAATAAAGACATGCCTGTATGTTTCTGCCACTAGTTAGAAACACTTTTGCCCTTAATTCTCAACACTCAGCAATTTACCTTCCAGCACCACCCTTACCTTGTGCAGTCCTGGAGTGGTCGGCACTGATCTTCCAGTTCTTATCAATCATACCTTTTGTTATCCTCTCTCTAAAATGTTTGGCCTTGCTGAGGCAGGAGGATTGGTGCGAGTTCGAGACCAGCCTGGGCTACAAAAGTGAGCGCAGGACCAGCCTCAACTGCATAGCGAGACCCTGTCTCAAAAAGACAAAAAAATAAAAATAAAAATAAAAATAAAAAAATAAAATGTTTGGCCTTGCAGCTTCTCGCCAGACCTATCCCATTTGCACTACAGTTTCACGAAGAAGAGTATTCTTTTTTGGATCTACCGCCCCCAAACTCCTAACATACATTTCTACGATTTTTTTCACTATGTTATAATCAAGTTTTGTATTCCTCATAGATGGTGAGTTCCTTGAAGGTAAAAGCTATTTCCTCTCATCACTATGTACTGAAAAGCATTCCTGACGGAACAGCTCCTAGAATTGTGTTCAATTAAACTTAAGAACGCTTCTGAGATTGTCCATCATTAAGACGTTAAATGTTCGCCATTATTTCTCTAAAATTTACAGTGGGTCTTTCCAGTTATCTCAGCTCGCATATGTAATTGTTAAACAGCTGATTGTAATTAGAGATACAATGTGGCCATGAATAAGAGCAAAGTTAGCAAATATAAAACACTACACTTTAAACTTCATGTTCTTACCAAGTAAAATAACTGAAAATATATTTTACATTAAATATGGTATTTCAGAAAAATTTATTATAGAATATTTGACTGGTGTGGTATTATTTAAAAATAGGAAAAAGAACAAGAATATTTGTTATTCTAGATTAAATTTCATGTTTCTATACCACAATTACAATTCCGTGTAATATAATTTTTCCACAGTAATAAAGTAAAATAAAACAAATAAAATGAAAAGGATCAACCATAAAAATATGCTTGAGCATTGTTTAAATATCATTATCATATGTTTGGCAAATTTGTGGCAAATCTCTGGAAGTATTTCATAAAAATATTGGATAAATCATATATAAATTGACAATGTTTAAACGATTAGTAGGTGTAGAGACCTCACATCTCAATTTTGTAGGATAGTACAGGCTTGCTGTTTTCTGCCATGACACCTTCATTAGAACAAGCCTCTTACTTGCTCAAAATGGTCCCAATTTGGACAATGAAACTCTGCTTGCTGGCACACAGGAAAAAGGATAATAATAATATTTAATATTTAATTTTCCACATTTGCTGTAATATCTGGTTGTATTAATTGATACAGTTATGTATTTTGGGCACCACCCTACTCCATGCTTGCCAGGCAAGTTCTGCACCGCTGAGCTATATCTTTGGCCCTGGCTTTTCCATTAAAAAGCCTGTATAAGTTTAGGATGAGACTCAAGATAGTTGACATACTCATCACCTCAAATAGTTTGTTTTCCTTTCCTACTTCTTTCCTTTCCTCTCTCTCAGTTCCCTTTCTTTCCCCTATCCAATTCTACCCTTTTCACCTCTTTTTCTCCTCTCCTTTCATTTCCTGAAATTAGCCTTGTGTGTTTGCTTTTTGTTTTTGTTATGAAAGGATGTGAATGTTTTCCTATCATTTTTACATCTATGTAAATGATCATAAGATTTTCAACCATCATTCTGTTATCACGTTATATCACTTTTATTGATTTCCATCATTGAGCCATCTTTACAATCTAGTGATAACCGCCACTTTATTGTGATGTGTAACTCTTTGCCTATGTTGTTCATTTAAGTTTGACACTATTTTTTAAGAATTTTTTTCTTTCAATGCTGAAACTCCTTTTACACATACTGATTCACCAAATCTGTCATAAATTCTTCATACATTTTCACTTTTTCTCCTTAGTTCTCTGAGTTATTTTATTTTATTTTATTTTTTTAAACATTACTCCCCCCCTTTCTTATTCTAGCCGTTGACACATTATATGTTGTCCTCACAATAGCTCTACAGAGTACAGTGTGTGGGCATGACCCACCTTCCTATTGATGTCTCTGAGTAATTTTAAATAGTCTGTCTTTGGCTTTATTTAATCTTCCTTCTGATTTATTCATGTCAGCTATTGTAATTCTTTGATTAATTTCCCATGTCAGTCATTATAGTCCAGTATTTCTTTTTAGCTCATTCTTTATGGTCTCTCTTTCTTGTTGAAATTTTTATTTTGTTGTTTATTTTTATCACTTTATTTAACACTGCAGATCTGTGTTCCCTCGTAGTTCTCTGAGGTTCTTTAAAAAATATTTTTCATTATTATCAGCAAATGTAAGGACCTGTGAGATAGTTCAGTGGACTTAGCACCTGCTTAGGCAAGCACAGGGACTGGGGTTGCATCCTTGGTACCTCATGCTATGCCAGTCCTGCCCCCAGGGCTTGCTGAGTCAGTGATAGGGCCTGATGGTACACGCCTATAATCACAAAGCTGGGGAGGCTGAAAACAAGAGGACCACTAGGAGTCCCAGCTACATAGTAAGACCCTGTACAAAAAATAAAAAAGAAAATATAAACTCCAATTTCTTTGGAGTCAGCTGTTTCTTTTTCCCTTTGATGGCATTGTTCTCTTGGTTAGTTATGATTTTTTTCCTCAGTTTTTGAACTGAAAGAAGTAGACTAATCTCCAGTTTCTAGTCTCTGGCTTCATGAAAGACTGTCACCAGTTAGCCTGAACCTATGATTTTAAGAGTCTCTGAGGCCTTTGCTTTGGACCTGCCCATCCCACTTTTCTTCTCTAAGCAGAAGTAAATGTCTTGGAATTCTGTGCCTTCTTTTGAACCTGCTAAACCAAATCAAGAACTGAGAATCTCCCATTTGTCTTCCCAATCACAGCACTGAAGTTTTCAAGGTAATTTGCCATTTCCCAATCTTGTAGACTTGAACCTGGATTGATGTGCATGTACTATACGTGGAAATTTATCTTCACCCTCTGCAGAGACTTAGATGTGTCACGCTGTGGTGCACTAACATTCCTGTCATCCATGCTGAGGTTTCATGTCATCAGGCAGAGCAGCAGCGGAGATGGCACTGCCCACAGGTTTGTGAGCAGGCCCCTTGGTGGAGTCCATGAGCCATTAACATCTGCAGCCAGGTTGAAGCCTGCACTTTTTCCTTGTTTCTAGGTCTCACTGTAGTAGAATACTTTCAGTTTTCAGGATGTGAACATTAATACTCACTAAGGTTAAAGCAATAGTGTAAGGGAACTAACAAATACTAATCAATTTGCCAATTAAAAGTAATCAAAGGAAAGCTGGTAAAAAGAGAATTTGCTTTAGATTCCACATTCTGGTCTTGAAGCTCTAGCACATACTCGATATATGAACTTGATTTGAATTATCTTCCCTCAGCTTCAGTTCCTTCATCTAGATATGCAGTCTTCTTATCAAGGTTAAATTAACCTATATCCACAGAGTAATAGCACAGTGCTATTGCATGCCAAGTGTAGTATAACCTGTGAAGTGACAGTTCAGAGTTTGAGTTCTTAGTCATTCATGGATTTTTCCTTATAATCTAAGTAACAATTAATCGTGAAGTCTCTATAATTTCCTGGAAACCACGAACGTTCTCCTGTTTTTTTGGCAAGAAGTTTGCAAGTCCCCAAATTGAGAGACTTATTCAATTCTCCTTGCTGCTGATTGGCTACTGCCCTGTAAGCCAACTCTCACAGATGAACTGGCACTGTCATGCTATCACAGGTTGTTGTACCATGGGTAGCTAGCTCCAGTGTTCTTGGCTGCGTTCTTAAGAGCCGTAAGATATCACCAAAATGTCCTGTGCCTCCTAAGGCTTTATTAATATAGTGTTTGTTAAACTCAATTCTATAACTGCAGGAGGCATATCATGTCATGTTTGAACCGTATTTTAGTGTATATGCTGCCAAAGTGAGTCCTTAAAATAGAAATAGATATTTACACGCATTTTTACAATATCTGAAATTCATGCTTTTTCACAATTTGTGGGTATTCTAGGAACATAAACCTTGTGAATTTCAGACATGTTTTATATCTCCTCACACACAATTTCTATGACAGAGTTTTCACACATAAACTTCTTCTTACTGTAGAGCATATCGCATCTTAAGGAAAACACATCTTATTCCTTAATTTTTATATCCTTCCTTACTGTTATCCTAGTTCTCTTATTTCCTTTAAAAAAAGTGTTTTATTTAACAATGTTTTTCATCTTCCTTTAGTTCTCTATAACCTAAATTTTGCTCCTACCACGTTACTGCAACTGATCTTACTGCCACGTCCATCAAAGTGCCAGTTTTGATGGATTCTGTTCTTATGTTAGTTTATGGGGTCTGGGATTTAGCTCAATGGCATAAGTGCCTGACTGAGAAACATAAAGTGCTGAGTTTAAGTCCTGTAAACACACAAACAAACAAATGAGTTTATGAATTATTTGTCATTAGATTTAGGTTTTTTTATTGGGGTGGTTGGTATGTGGGTATAGAATCTACAGCTTCACACATGCTACATGTTTTAATTACATTTCTCATTGCCAATATAAAAGTACCAAACAACAAAAGTTGGGAAAGACAAAGGTTATCTCAACTTGTGGTCTGTAGAGGTTCACCTACACTCAGCCAGCTCCAAAACAGGGTGGCACAGAAGAGGGCATCTTGGGGGAGAAACAGCCTACACCAAGGCAGCTCAGACAGAGAGCAGCAAAGTGGGAACCGTGGCCTTCTTAATGTTGTGTATATTCCACTCAGGCTGCTCATACTTTGATCTGTGCTACCCACACCCAACATGGAGTTCCCTTCATCCCAGCATCGTACACTGAATCCCAGCACTACATCCTAGAATTCTAAAATTTCCCGAGTACGAGTGCATGAAGTTTTCCAGATCTGTCTACACATAGGCCATAGCATCCTATCCCTTGCCACTAAAAGACTCATGCATGTTCCTTCATGCAAAAGGGATTTGGTCCGTCTCTAAGTCATCGACCCCCTAGGTTTGGCTAAAGAGGCCAAGTCCAAAGTCTTTGCTGAGTTTAAGTCAAACTTTTAGCTGTATGACACTTACACTAATTAAAAGAATGGTAAAGATCTCTAACATACAATGGCAGAAGATAAAATTTCCCATTCCAAATAGGAAGGCAGAAAAGAAATGGGAACAAATCAAGTTCAAAATCCAAAAAAGGCAAACAATAAGTCCTGTATTTCATATCCATTGTCTAAGGCAGCCTATGCTAAGATATGAACTGCAGTGCTCTGCAGTGGCTGTGCCCCTAGAGCAATGAGGTTGGTTGAAGATCTCAGGGCTTCTTTCTGTGGCTGACTTTGCTCACTACTTGAAGATTTCCTCAGACTGTCCACATTTTTGGTTTTTTCAACTTTCTGTGATCTTCATTGCACCTTCAGCTTCGTGCTTACAGCTTCGCACACTGCCCTCTTAGGGGCACACTGCCTAGGCTTCCAACCCTTCTTCTGAAGTCTTGGTGAAAGCCTTCCTGATTCTACAGATTTTGCCTTCTTCTTTCACAGATGGAGAGGTAGCCAGCCTTGCTTTTCCTGTGGCTGTAGGAGTCCAGGGCCTGGATTGCTGAACACCACAGATCCAATCCCAAGGAACAAATTCCCTAGGCCACTATCATTCCAGAACGTGCTCTGTAGCTCTCTTCTCAACATAGTCATGTCTATGACTAAGGAAACATGGATACAGGAAAAATGCAGTCAAACTTTATCTCCTTTCCTACTTTGTAGAGATTTTGGCTCCTAGTCAGCTGGTCCCAAGACAGGAATGGCTGAGGAACATTGCCAAAAAGGAAACAATCTATTGACAAGTTGGGCAGGCAGAAGGCAGCGAAAACCAAAGTAACAAAGTGGCAGTAGCCTTCTTTCTGTCCTTTATATTCGGTCCAGGCAATCTGCCTTTTTTGCAGTGCCACCCACACCCACTTGGGACACCCTTTATCTCAGCAGAGCACACATAATCCCAGCATTACACTGTAAATTCAACCTGAACACCCCATCTATGAAAGCATAAGACATTGGGGGTGTTGGGACATCTAGATATAAGTTGTGACATGTAACCAATCCTGTACTATTGAGCTACATTGCTAATTCCTCTGTTGTCTTTCTCGAGGTGTGCTTTCTTAATCTATCTTCCTTTCTTTAGTTAATGTGATACAGTAAGCTTCTCCTGGTCCTTTTTGATGTCAGAATATTTCGGGTTTCACTTCATAGCTTTTTACTCTCCTATCTCATTCCTTCCCTTGTAAAGTTAGCACTACCGATTTTCATCATTCTCTGCATATTATTTGGCACACCAGTTGGTTCTTTGAATTTAAGTTCCACTGTTACTTCCAGACCTAATATTTCATCTTAGAGAACTCTCTAAACCTTCACAAATCCACCCCTTTACCAATTTATGCAATTAATATGGATTCAGCATCTACCATGCACTAAGAAATGTTGGAAACAGAACAGTCCACCACACAAGCCAAGATCCCTGTTTTCATTTTCTTGGATGTTTCATGGGGATTTCAATTTTAAAATATCTTAAAGTTCAAAATATCCTATCCCACACAATCTGCAATCTTCTCTTTCTCTTACAATGAAAGATGCCATATCAAATCACCCATCCTCTTGGAGATCTAAGCAGAAACCTTGGAGCAATCCCAGACTGCCCTTGTGTCCTCATTTCTCACACTGAGTCACTCCACTCCCTGGGTCACTCTGTGCTCCCAAATCCAGATCCTTATGTTCACCCCTATGCAAATATCACAGTTGTCTGAGCTGCTGTGAGATTCACTCACTATCAACATAATTCTACATACTGCTTCCAAATTTAGCTTTCTAAAATTACATTTTAATTAAACTATCTCATGTCATACCTCCTTATTTCTTAGGAATAAGCCCAGCTATCATCCTATTTCACAGAAGGTCCACTATGATGTTTGTCTGCTGGTATCATCTTCTCTAACATCCAGTGCCATCCAGGAACCCATGAAAATGAACAATTCACATTGTCATGAAAGTGTTGTAATGTGTATAGCATTTTTATCATGTATTTATTCTCTTATTCCCTGTCCAAATAAATACATCAAGAAATATACCAAATGCCTAAAATGGTATGCATTCATATTATCTTATTCCGTATTTTTAAAAAGTAAATAAATTTAAACTATTTATGGGGTGGGAATAGTACTTTAGCTATAGTGATAAGAACAGAACTGAAACTTTTTAGTTTGTCTTTCAAAATTAAAATTGTCACCAAAATCTACTAAATAAAAAAATAAAATCTCTGCAAAAATCACCCAGCAAAATTCAACACTTTGCTTTTATGCTTCACCTTAACTTCATACATCACACCTTAAAATCAGACCTTTTTTCTATTTTTCTCATTTAAACAACATATGAAAGGGGATCATGAGGAGCAGAAAGGGGGAAGAATGAGGAGAGAAGAATGGAACTGAAGAAGTAAGATGTGTTGGGTCCATGAGCCAACTTCCCAAGATGAATGCAATCATTATGTACCACAAACAAGCACAGATAAAATATATTTGCATGCATACATACATACATATTTACATAAAGAAGAAAAATCTTAAAAATTTCACTTTAGAAATGAAAACACAACATGACTATCTATAGTGACTTTATTATTTAACAATTAAATACTTTGAAAACTAGAAAATCAACTAAGGAAACAAATGGTAGGAACTATATGTGAAGTGCCTTTAGGTTACATATACATATGCAAGATAAATATGTATATAAGTTGTATTCCATAAAATTAGAAAGTATCTTAATAAAGTGGTAGATATTCACTCATAATAACAATCATTTCTTCTGAATAAATTTTTTCATTGAGCTAATATTTGTTACTCTGATAATTAGGGTTCTATACTCCAAATATTAACTATCTTAACAATGCAAGTTCAAGTGATTAAGGGAAATGAAACAACCTAAAATTCAGCACAGCTGCATAGATGAATTCTTATTTGTGTAAGGTTTATGCTTTAAATTTTAATCTGTACAATACTAAATATTCTCCAAAGCTCAAATTCAGATGAACTTGAACAGATGTAGTACTGTTATAAATATGAGTACATAGTAACTGGGGAGATAAATAAGCACTTGCCTGGCAAGCACAAGGGCCTGAGTTCAATCCCTAATTCCACAAAAAAAAAAAAAAAAAAAAAAATGAACACAGGAAAAGCCTAGAAATATATACTATCACTTTTGAAATAGTGTATTAAGAAAGTATCACAGAGCATTGCTTGCAGGAAGAATGCATTGGCAGATAACATGAAACAATCATTGATCCACATTTGTGTTTTAACCATAGAGTGTGTAATTTTCTACTTCCCTTTTCAAACAATGTAAAAGTCCTGGTAAGTCATTAAACTAGTGTCTTCTCAGTAAATTCAGCTCTTCAGTCCTCACATTCCACAAACCACTATGATATATGGCTTCCAACCTTGTCCTCTCCATCCCAGCTGGCTGAAGTGAGGAAAGAGCACAGCGATTTTGATGGGCTCAGGCTAGATGTGGCAAGCAGCACCACTGCCCATATTCCACTGCTTAGGTTCCTGTTATGTAGCTGCACAGCAAGAAAGTTTTGGGTTGTAGCCTAGACCTTTAGCCAAACAGAATGCAGAGATATGTGTCCTAGTGTGCTGCTACGATTGCCTGTAGAAAAGTGTTGGATGGCCACAACCAATAATATATGGGAGAAAACATGTGTGCTTGGCAAAGCAAGCTCTGAAGTCAGGTTCTAAGGTTAGCATCAGGGGACATCATTTCCTGTGAGATCTGCATGCGCAAATAGGTCATTTTATACCTATTTAATAGAGTTGGTGATAAGAATAAGTGAGATAAGCCGGGCGTGGTGGCTCACGCCTGTAATCCCAGCACTCGGGAGGCTGAGGCAGGAGGATTGGTGCGAGTTCGAGACCAGCCTGGGCTACAAAAGTGAGCTCAGGACCAGCCTCAACTGCATAGCGAGACCCTGTCTCAAAAAAAAAAAGAATAAGTGAGATAAGTTGAAGTATCCCATAAGTGTTGAACACATGGCTAAGTCATTCATAGCTGTAACTGGTAGTTGTCTTCACTTAGTGCCTTGTTGTTAATTGATTTTGGGAGGAATAAAAAGTACTGAAAATAGAGAGTACCCAGCAAGTGGCTTTGGCCAGAAAGTGTAGTGAACTGAGATGCAATCAACACCTACAAGTTCTAGCTTGTACCTTGCTTACCCACCAGTGAGTGCAAGAGCAAAGGTGTTTGCACCAACATACAGGGAATGCCAAATCCGAACAATTTTCAAACAATCCAGCATCAAGATGTGGCTGTACTAGCAATCTTAGCTATTAGAATTGGCACATGAAACGAAGCGCACTTCTCACTCCAGTGGAGGAGGATGAAAGTTGTCAAATGACCTAAATTGCTTCTTCACAAGTGTTGCATGCTATGCAAGTTAACTTTTCAATATAGGGAGTATTTTTTTTTATGAAATCTACCTGGGTTCCCACTTTTAATCAGAAGTCTGAGCAATAAGATAGAAATGGATGATATAAACTATGCCTTCTTAAGCGTAGGTATGGCTCAAAAATTATGCTCAAATTATGTATATCTACATATCTCATAAACAACTATTTAGAGAGATGTATATGTCTAATTGAAAGTCACACTCTGTCCTCTAGTCCAATCTATCAATCTCCCATATTATCTTCTTTCTTACGCATTAAACTGAATTTAAAAACTCAGCTTAGTGGACATAGAGCCAAATTAGCCACAACTATTTCACTACTGAACTGAATTTGTCATCAAAATCGTGGGCACTTCTCCTGCGTTCACCTCTCATGGGCTAAACTTGGCATGGTAAACATTTTCATGAAGACTAGAGGGACTAAAGGAGCATGAGTGTTTCTCTTCCTCAGTTCGACAATTAGATGGCTCTTTCTACTTCTTCAGGGAGGATTGTGCAATAGAGTGTGATGTTAATTGTGATACATCAATTTGAGTGGATTAAGAAACACTTGAAGGGTGAGTGGGGCACAGTTCCAAATGTTTGTGGATGACTGACACATAGGCCGCAAACTGAGGAGGGGGTGGCCCACCCCAGGTGGGAGTGGCACCAACCAATATGCTTGCAGCTTGGACAAAATAAAAAGGGAAAGAAGAAGGTCTGTCCTTTGCTCCTCAGAGAAGCCCTAGTATTTGTCATTTCTTTGGGATGTTGGGGTGCAGATTTTTCAGGCTTCTAGTACAGACTTCTGTCTACTCATGTGGATCCTTAGCTTTCTGACACATCTCCAACAAAAGTGCCAAGAGCTCTAGACCTTCGATTTTAGACTGGATGCTCTCGCCTTCCAGTGCACAGACAGCCACTGTGCATTCTTCCAAAATTCTGCCTCTCTCGTGAACTCTCACACACTGAAAGAGCTGAAAAACCTTTTTTCCCTCACTGTGTGTCTCCGAAATGGCAGGTGTTTCATCCTCTGGCCATAAAATAGAAGTGGGGAATGCGAATAAACAGTTCTTACAAATATAACCCTCCTGGTTATCTAAATATGAAAACTATACAATTAGCTCCAAGTATTAAAAAATTTGATGGTAAACATATTAAATTTTTAGATAATAACATGAAAGTGGTAATACTGATGCTTCGAGAATCAGTATAACTCGGACTGAGTTTATTCAGTGAAATGCTTTCCCTCAAATGAAAGGAAGAATATAACTCAAGGCAAAAAAAAAAAAAAAAAAAGTGTGAAATACGACCAGAGCAAACTGATAAAAAATAAATACTACAGGGCTGGGAGATTGCTTGGTGGTCTAAGTGCTATGCCAGTCTTGGAAACCCGGTCTTACTTTGCCAGCCCAAAACCTGGTATTGTGGGCCAGCCTGACAGCACAGCAGATGAAAGTGCCTGCTTACACAGAGCACCATGGCCTGGGTTTGATGCTGGTAGATTGTGCCTGCTCTGCCCCCGGGGTCCTCTGAGAAGGAAATTAAGTCTGAGTGCAGGGCGTGCCTCTGTAATCCCAGCCTTTGTGAAGATGCAAATAGGAGAATCACTACGAGTCAGATCTGTGTAGTGAGACCTTGTAGGCCCTGTAGACCCTGTCCTAAAAACGGGGGGGGGGGGGGGGGGGGGACCTGGCGTGGTGACACATGCCTGTAATCCCAGCACTGGGAAAACGGATCACTATGAGTCTGAACTGCGTAGTTAGACTGTGTACCAAATAAATATAATTAAATTAATTAATTAAAATAAATAAACACTACAGAAGTAGATTGTTTCTTACATAAGAGGTATCTCTGTACCTGTAATTTTAAAGGTAATCATCATGTTAGAAATGTGTTAATAGGAAAGAGGTACACAAAAATGAAAGAACATTGAGGATTTTTTTCAACTCAAATGACAGTATTATATTCAGTTCTGACAAGTAATATAAAACATTGTGTGGAAAAATACAAAGCTTCTGCAAAAAGATGTCTGAAGAGATAAAATACTAGAAGGCAGGATGCATAATTGAAAGAGCACATGGATGCTCTGAAATGCACAGATTTGGGTTGAAATTGCATACATAAGACCTAGACACCACAGAATTCCGCCCTGATTGGCTGACCTGGCTTCTGATCCTTGCCTTGTCTGTGACAGCAGCTTCATAGGGGTGCTGCCCTGGTGCGCACACACACATACATGAATAGTTGCCCAGTTCACTGGAATACAGATTGAAAGGGAAAGCCTGAAACAAACAGATTAATTTGAAATTGTTTTAACTATGAAGAGTTGTCTTAACTTGTCTTCTCTTCCAACAAATCATCATTTTGTACTCTGAAAAGTTTGCAGTAGAACTGATGATCCTAAATTGTATCAATTTTCTTCTTGACTTCCTATGAACATAATACTGGGACAGGTCTTACAGTGTCCAAACCAGAAAATCCTTCTACTAGAATTTAAATCTCAGATGTTTTCTGTATGATTATACATGCTGTTCATCTCCAATTAATTTGAGTCTCCACTTCTCCAAATACTTTCTAAAATATATTTCTTACCTTAATGCATTACATGTCCTAATTCTTGCTGTTTATTTTTGCAGCTTTTACAACTGGGACAATCAGATAGCTATTTGTAACTCAAGTCCTAATTATCAAGTGATTGATGACAATCCAGATGGCTTACTTTTCAAATATAAAAAAGACAGAAAAATTCTCAGTGTGGATCCAAAGGTAATTCTGGTTCAAATTTACATACCTTCATAAATTCTATTGTATTTGTGCAATACACAAACATTGAATAGCTGACACCTTAAGATATTTGCATTAGAAAGGAAAAATTGTTTTAGAACTTAAAGTGTATAGTTTCTTTGAAAAAAAACTATAAAGCTTAATTCATTTTCAGAAATTAAGAATAAAGGGTTCAGGGAGAATTTAAACAGCTCTCCATGCACAGCACAGAATGAGATGAGCCAGTGGGGCTTTATTCTTTCACACTGGTCTAGAGATGGCCAGCTGCATTTGCTTATGGTAGGGAAGGGATTTGTTTCAGGAAGAGAAACTCTAACCTCACATTTGTATCTGGAATTTTAGCATTTCTTTATATGTGACTAAGATTAAAACAGAATATGTCCCTTAGTCTATGTCTAAATGTTCATTTAGGAAACACATTATCTTTTAAGTATTTTAAAATCATGCCCTATAATATTTTAAATTAATTAAAAGAATAAATATTTCCATCTGACATGTTTTAAAAGATTGCTATTGTATCATGAGTATTTATCATGACTTGATATCTGAGGGTGGTACTTGGATTGTTTAGGTGTTATTTTAATATTTAAAATTTATTCACACTCACATGACAATATCAGTCTAAGATAAGAAAAATATTCCTTCAGAGTGAAGAAAATAAGAATTCTGTGATAACTGGTGTATGGGCAAGGATGAACCAAAAGTAAAAAAGAAGCATCAGCTTTTTTCCCCCCAAAAGTTTGTACAGATCCAAAATCTAATTTCCTTCTTTCATATGCACTTAATACAGTTCCTGGTACATTGACGTGCTCAGTAACTGTGTGTCCAAAAAGTAAATGAATGAAATTCTATAGCAATAAATGGATTATGTCTGCAATCCATCAGCTGCAAGTATTAGAAAGCCCAAGTTAGTGCTTTCAACAAAATCAAGGCCTCTTTCCCACATGTGAGTCTAGCTAGAGGCAAGCCAAGGTTGAGCTGGCAGCTCTTTAGCCATCTGGACTGAGCGGCCCTCACCCCCAGAGTGCATGTGGCAGGGCAGAGAGCAGGCATGAAGGGCTACAAAATTCTGCCTTTCTTGCCTTTTAAGAAAGTTTCCCAAAAGCTACCACACAACTGTCCTCTCATGTCCCATTATATTAGTGGAGCCATTTAGCCATGTTGAAGGATACTGCCATCTTTCTTCAGATGGCCTTGACCATGCACCCTGCTTTAGCTCTTTATGGGACAGAGAAAAAAGAGGCTTAGATGGTGAGCTAATAGTTTCTGATACATGCTGCCTCTTTCCAAAGAACGCTGCTTTTATTTTGGTCTTGGGGTTATGAATGAAATGAGATACAAGACCAGAAAATCTCGAGTCATATTTACTATAAATCTACAAGTGCCAAAAATGTTTATCAACATACCTTCTCTCCAGTAATGCCTCTTTACCAATAGCTGTCAAAATGTGGTTAGTTGAGGCAAGTATAGAAAACTAAACATTCACACATGCAAAACAAATCTTTTAACCAGTTTTGAATGACACCATACTTAATCTTTATCAAGGCATGTAGTTTTTAAAATACCATATTTCTAGAATGTGTGTCATTTTAAGAAGAATGTATGTCATGAATTATTTTTGTGGGCTTAGCAGAATCATTACTGAAGGCAAACTGTTACTGAATGTGGTTCAAATATTTTTTATTGTGAGTAAATCATCTTTTTATTAGTTCAAATAATTTTAACTAAAACTTTCATTTCCAAAATAATCTACAATGAGATTTCAAAGATTTAGCCAACAGTCCAGGACATACAACATTTCTGTCTTGTTTTTTGGAAGAAAAATATCTGAATTTGAAGGAAAGATCTCCAAATCTTTAAGGGAGAGTAAGGACTTATTTAATGAGTGGTAAGAGCAAAGGACTATTCAGTGATCTGATGACATTTGAATAAATTTTATTTGACTTATGATCTATTTTATACTTGCATCTTAATTATATATTCCTGAAAATTAAAAATTCATCTCAGATTTTTTTTCTTTTTTCCATCTCAGATTTTTTGGAAATAAATATTGACTTGAAAATCAGAAAGTGAATCTCTGTGCCTTATATTACTATTGATCTTGATAAATTCAGTTACCCTTCCTGGATTTTAATATTCACAAGTGTAAAATAAAGATTTGCTTTAGTTATTAATTACGTCTTGTTTCTGACCTCTAGAGTCTCTCCACAGTGCAGACTCAACTGAATAGAGAAGTGCTTGTTTTAATTTATGTGTAAATATGTGTAATTTCTTTTATCACAAGGATAATTTCTACAGGGATTTATTAGAATATCAGTGATTGATGGAAAATACAGATTCCAAGTTAAGTCTAAGACATTTAATATTGAGAAAGACAGGGATGTTAAGCTCAAGCACCTATGTTATAGGGTAATAGTATCACTAAGCTTCTCTTCTGGAGGGTTAACAGCCTATGTTTACAGATCAAAAAATGAGAGAAAAAGAAGGGCTACAAGGATAGCCAATATTTTGGCCCTGATTCTTCAAGGTTAGTGAAGACTCAGGACATAAGACAACCTGTGCTATAACATCCTATAACTCATTGGTATCCCAAATTTTCTGTTCAAAAAGATTATTTGGCCACAGAGGAAAGGGATTGATGATGTATAGTGTGCCTAAAGAGAGTCACCTAGAGAGAAAACATTTTCTCAGGCTTTCACAGAAAGCAAACTGGTCAAGCAATGGCCATGACTCATCCAGACAGCTGACACTGACAACAGTTCTAGAAAACACTGTACATGGCTTCAATGTAAATCCTGATGGGATTTTACTGACCTTAGGAGATACAAAAGTTATGTGTTCTCTTATATAGGTCTTGCTTAAACTTGTCCTTAAGCACCTAGCAGAAAGGTTTGACCATGAGGCATAAAAAGTAAAGCTATATTAGTATGCTGAGCTGTAAAAGGCTTAAATCAATAGCTTCCAACACTGCCATTTCTGCCAATAACCCACTACAATTATGGAATATTGGACTATGTATCCAACTACTTTCTCTTAGTTTAAAGAGAAGAAATGTTTGTAACAATAATGATTAGAAAATTTATCATACCTGCATCCTGTACTCTAAATAACTACTATAAGGGCTACAATATGCATTGTATCAATTATTCAGAATGTATGACTAACATGTTTTGAAGCTGTCACATTGTTATTTCTTATTAAAAGTAATTTTAAAAAGAAAAGAGAAAAAGGATAAGCCGCAATTATTACTCTCCTATAGATCACATGTGAATTTCAATTTAAGAAAACTGTCCCCATAAAAAGATAATAATTTCTCAAGAAACCTGGAATATTGTCTCAAATAAAAGTAAAATAACAGATTTTAATTTTACGGATTACATACAAAATTAGCATGTATCTTTCATGCAGAATTCCTTACTCATCCTCTTTAAAGAGTCATGATATCTGATATTTTACACATCCAATATAATATTACCTACAGTCCTACAAGAAGAAAAAGCTAAAATGTGCGTTTTTGAATTTACAAATAAGATTATAAGAAATCCATTTTATACTCTATATTTTTCTGCATAATTTTGCTTAAAAGCCTCCCAAACACAAGAATCTCCCAGTCCATCTGTTAAGGTGCTGTACAAGTGTGAGGCAAATGCATCCCAGCCCAGCTTTGTTTTGCTTTTAAGTACTCTCCTTGAACTTCTTTATATCTAAAATTAAAGCGGTCAAGATAAATGGAAGTTGGAAACAGTGGTAAACAGGATGTGTTTCCTTTGCACAACACATATGTAGACTCATTAATTCTGAGATGTAGTTCCCACAAAAAACAGTTGTTTGTGAATGATGAGAGTGGAAAAAGAAGATTGTGCAGGTTTTAGAACAAGTAATATGAGTTCATTGGCTAAGCAATTCCAAATGCAATAAGAGTTTGGTTGCATTGAAAACAGGACCACTGGCTTTAACGTCCTTGCAGCTGTATAACATCTGGAACAAATAAGGCAAGTTTCTATTTTTGAGTGAAGAATGCTTGTCTGAGTGATTCACACCCACCAAAATGTTTCCAGTGTATTATCTTTAGAGGCTTGAGTGGAAGCATTTTGCACTTAGTTCTCAGTATTCAGTGTACGAATAGATCATACAGGCATTTTTTTATATTTAGAATATACTAACCATAGGACAGTTTGCTTTGAGTCTTACCACAATATAAGTGCTCCAAAACTAGCACAATGTCCCACATGTGCCACACTGTACAGAAAAGACAGTGTATGGAATAGTTAAAACAAGTTAAAAAAAAAATCTTTCTTTCTTATTACCCCATCATTTCTGTCTGTATTCCTTGCATTCACTAGAATGGAAAAGGCTGGAATGGAAAGGCCACAGGTATCCTATTTCTTGGGGGAAAAAAATCCTTGGTTATTAAGTATGTAGCAAGTTTACTTACTTACTTACTTACTTATTTACTTACTTACTTACAATTGAAAAGCTAATTGGCTAAGTCTTTACCTCCAACAAATGCATAACAGTAGTAATTGTGCTACATTATAAAACTTGAGTAGATTGTGCCATTAACACTTGGTGGAGGCCAGGGAGATAAGCACTTGTCTAGGAAGCACAAGGTCCTGAGTTCAATTCCCGGTACCGAAAAAAATAAATACATTTGATGTATGCATAATAGTGAGAATGATTACAGCCATCCAATTTTATATCCATCTGAGTAAGGCAGAAAAAAATGGGGAAATTTATCATTGGAAAGAAGTTTTGTAGAAGTTGTAGAGAAACCTTCATTTTGGTGATTTGTTTTCAGTTCTTCTTGTGTGGTCCCAAGAATATGTAATTTAAATTATTTCAATGAGACTCTTAAATTGAAGCATATTTTTATTTATGAATAGATTCACCTTCAGTGGCCTGTTCAATGTCATCTAATATGAAGCTTGAGTTGAAACATTATGATACACCATGGAGACAGCAAAGAGTAAAACTTCCAACTCTTTCCGTTTAACTGTTAATAGAATTTTTAAGAGAAATAAGCATATGAAAGCATAACTTCTATGTAAAGTAATAAGTAGTAATATCCAAAAATACAAAAAAAGAGAAACACTTTGGAAATTCAATGCAAGAAGTGACAGATTTTGATCTGAGGGCAGGATCTCATAGAGCAGGCTAGTAAAAGGCAGCACTGGAAATATTAGGTGATGGGGGAGATCATCTTGTAGCTAAGACATGAATCATACTTATAGATTAAGTTTATGGAGAGGCAGAGATAGCACCAGAGATAAAACGTATTGGCCAGAGTTCACAAGTAGTGAATGTAGGCATGTTCAGTATAACCTTTGTGGTGTTGTATTAATGGGCTTATTTCTGTTTTTGTTGTGTGTCATGACATACCTACTCCTCTGTGCACAGAAGCTCAGGCTCCGCTCTTTGAAAATTGCTGACTGTTACTGAGTCATAAGGTACTTCAGAATGCAAAGTTCCATCCCAAATGTTCCTCAATGTAGGTTTGACTAGTTACAATTTTTTTTTTTTTTTGTCTTTTTGAGACAGGGTCTCACTATGCAGTTGAGGCTGGTCCTGAGCTCACTTTTGTAGCCCAGGCTGGTCTCGAACTCGCACCGATCCTCCTGCCTCAGCCTCCCGAGTGCTGGGATTACAGGCGTGCGCCACCACGCCCGGCTAGTTACAATTTTATATATACTTAGATTTCTAAATGTCTGTGTAAAAATGTGTAACTGCTTTTATCACATGGTATAGGGATTTATTAGAATATCAGTGATTGATGGAAAATACAGATTGCAAGTGAAGTTTAAGACATTTATTTAATAGTCACAAAGACAGTGATGTTAAGCTCAAGTTACCTATGTTATATAGCAATAGTATCATGAAGCTTCTCTTCTTGGGGATAAGAATGCAAGTTTACAGACTAAAAATTCAAGAAAAAGAAGGGCTACAAGGAGAGTCAATATTTTTTCCCTAGCCCTTCAAGGTCAGTGAAGACTCAGGACATAAGACAACCTGTGCTATAACATCCTATAACTCAGTGTTATCCCAAATTTTCTGTTCAAGGAGATTATAGGGCCACAGAGGAAAGGGATTGATGATGTATACTGTGCCTAAGTAGAGTAACCTAGAGAAAAAACATTCTCTCGGGCTTTGACAGAGAGCAAACTGGTCAAGCAATGGCTGTGACTCATCCAAATGGCTGACACTGACAACAATTCTACAAAGCACTGTACATGGTTTCAAAGTAAATCTTGAGATTTAACTGATCTTGGGAGATACAAAAGTTACATGTTCTGTTATACAAGTCTTGCTGTAACTTGCCCTTAACCACCCAGCAGAAAAGTTTAATCACGAGACATAAAATGTAAAGCTAGATTAGTATGCTGACCTGTAAAAGGTTTAAATCAACAGATTCCAGAATTGCCAGTTCTGCCAATAATTCACTGCAATTCTAGAATACTGGACTATGTATACAATTACTTTCTCTTAGTTCCATGGGAAGCAATTTTTATAGCAATATTGATGAGAAAAATTATCATGCTTACACCCTGTGCTCTGTATAACTACTATGAGGAGAACAATATGCATTGTATTAAAAAATACTATGTTTCCCCCTCCAAAAAAAAAAAGAAAGAAAGAAAAAAGTTCCCTCAACAACTCTAACCCATCCTGGATTGAGCAGTAGTCATTTCTATCATTTCAGTGAAGTATTTTCTCTTCCTTTCTCATCAAAGTAGATAATCAGCAGAACTATAGGAATAATCACTCAAGATTCAAATTCTTGAATATAAAATAAGATAAGCCTGGGAATCTATATATTTAAAAGTCTGCCCATGAGTTCTTGATCATGGGCCAGATTTGATGTCTACTGCCTTACCTTATAATACAGTATTGGTTTCTCCTTGTAGGAATTAAGCTCCATGTGACAAAATAGAATACAATTCAATATTCTTAATTTTAAATAGTTTAAATTATACATTCTGTAGCCTGCATAAAAAGAACAGAAAGAACAAATCATATAACAAGAAATGTCTGAATGACCTTCACAAAACTGCAACCACTCTAGATAAGTCAGCTGATGAACTGTGCTGTTCCCCTTCTGTTTGGGTCACTGTAGAAGGTGGAGAGTTGAGGCTTGCATGCATGCTTTCTATCATGGTCCCCTCCTCAAGAATCACTTTGTAAACTGTTTGACCAGGGGCTTAAATGAAGCAATACAAAGGACTGGAATTTGGATCTGCTGTAAAAGGAATAGGAAGCAGTTGTTCTGTTTGTTTCACTATTATATCACTATTGGTAGCGTCATCTCCCCACAGGGTAGGTGCTCAATAAACATCTGGAGAATGAACAAATTCTACATTAAATATTTGCTAAAGAAATGAATGGTAGGGCCAATAATAATCCTGGAAACTTTTGAGGTTAACTTTAAAATATTTTAGGACCTCAGGCCCTAGAAGCATATGTAAAGCTGAAGATATTTTTAGCTGAAAGCTACCAAGATAATTGACTCTGGCACTTTACTCTGGTTGGTAATGAATTGAATCTTGAGATTTTTTTGCTGGGCCTTGAGATACTAATCCTAGGCGTCCAGGGCAATGACATGTAGTAAGTGTGTGAGTAAAAGCAACAATTATTTTATTATTGTTAAAAATAAATGTGCGCACATTTTTGTATAGTGTGCAGATGGTTAAAAAAAAATGTATGTCAAACCCTCTTTTCTAAGAGCAAAAGAATATCTAGGCAAACAATATTTAAAGTAGAAAATAAATTTGATCAATAGAGACCCATCTTCTGGGTCTTTTTTTTAAAGGAAGATTTCCACACCATTTCCCTGCAGCCCCTCTCCCTTCTTTTTTATTCCTCTGCAGCAACTCCCACCCAAGCACTCTGCTTTTGCCCCTGAGCTCACTGACTCCTCTTCATTTCCTTTGCCACTAAGACTGTCAAAGCTTTGAAATTGTGCTGCTCAAAGGAGAACTCATAGCATTCCTGCATCCTTTAGGCAGAAGGTACAAGTTTAATCTCATGAAGCTCCACCTTCTGCTGAACTCTTAAGTTTTACTGTCTCTTTTTGAGGGAAAATATATATTTTCTTTTGAATTTTGAGAATAAATTCCCCCCCCAAAAAAACATGCTACCTAGAGCATGTTTAAGCAAGACCATGATTTCTTCAAAGTACTCAAGGAAGTCCCCCTCAAACTTTACTACAAAACTGACCTGATACTGGACCAGTGGAGCAGGGAAGACTTACTGTACTGAATCAGCAGGACCACTTTTTGGTCCTTGATTTTCCCGTAAAGGCCTCTTGTTGGGTTTAACTGCAGCTCAGTCATGGTTATTTAGTAAAGCTGAAGTCTTGCCAACTCTCTGGTTTTGCTGCCCAAATTACTAAATGTTTAGTTAATTATAGCCCTAAAACATCCACATACTAAGTAGCTTTTAAATATTTTCTTCACTGGGCAATCACCTGGTATATCTGAGCTGAAAGTCCATTACATTATAAATTAAGTATTTATTCA
>PVJA010017369.1:0-41722 GCA_004027025.1 Myocastor coypus | reverse complement strand
TAGTGGGTAAGGTTGGTGAGGACACACAGCTGTGCCAGGTGTGTGGGTGAGGTGGGTGAAGACACACAGCTGTGCCAGGTGTAGTGGGTAAGGTTGGTGAGGACACACAGCTGTGCCAGGTGTAGTGGGTAAGGTGGGTGAGGACACACAGCTGTGCCAGGTGTAGTGGGTAAGGTGGGTGAGGACACACAGCCGCGAGCCTGTCTTCCAGGAATGACACGTAGCAGAAGCATTCGCCGTAGTTCGATCACACATCGTGAAGGCACTCTCAAAAGAGGACTTCCAGAACTGCTTCCCAAAGTGACCACAACTAAGGGGTGTGTTGCATGTGTAAAGTGAGGGGGTGCATTTTCACGGGGACTCATGGCAATGTGTCTTTTACTCTAATACTTTTTGAAGCATATAAACACTGACTGTATTTTTCATTCATGACCAAAGAGCATGTACTCCAGGGCCTCTCTCAGGGGGCATTCTGTGGCTGGGGGCCAAAAATGGTTGTACCATCCGATCCGCTTGACCCATCCACAGTAGTGCACAGGTTTCTCTGTCTCCTTTTAAGATGCCTGGCTCTGTCCTGTGTGGTTTCTCTCATGTGGAACTCTTTCCTGAGTCTGGATTATCTCTTCTCTCTTGTTGTCTTTAAGGCTCTTTCTGACTAAAACATCCCTGAGGTCTGGCCCTGAGCCTCTGGTATGATTATTACCAATTGTCTCTGGACCAATTATTATGAACTTTTTCATGTGGTCACTGCAGTGACTTTATTTTAATGTGTTCATTTTTTTCTCTCCTTATCAGAGTCATAATTTCCTCTAGAGAATGTTTCCAAGATCTCTCAGGTTGGTAACAGAGTGGGGAGAAAACTAAGCATTTATGACAAGCGTGGCCTTTGCCCTGTGTGCGCTGTGGGCTCCTGGTCCTGAATGTCTGTGAAAGGGGGTCCCTCATTGGGTCAGTTGGGGTTCCCACTTACCGCCTTGAAAATGATGGCCATCTTTAGGGCCACTGAAGCATTCACCAAAGATGAGTTTCACCCCTCTCTGGGCCTGCGCTCAATCCCTTCTCTCACAAGAGAAGAATCTGCCCCATAAATGCTAAGTAAAGGCCCCAGGGGTTACTCTGGCTAGTGCAACCCCATGCAGAATATCGGGGTGCCTGTTGGGAAGCTTGCTGTGGCATCCCTGCTCTTACCCCTTCCCCCATCCTCCTTCTTTGTTTGGACCCCATTTTTTCCGAGAAAGGAAAGAAAACAAATCTACTTTCTCTGACACAATACCTCAGCCCTCTTTTAAACACTGGTTGTTCTATTTCCCAGTTTTTTCACTGTTTAACTTTTCACGAATATTTTTCCACGTAAGCTAAAATTTCATGAATAATACTTTACTAACACTTTTATTCTAGTTTATTGGGACAAACAACCTTCTTAATCAACAATGGTTTGAACATTAGCGTCTAGCTTTTTACTTGTCTACATCTTACCTGAAATCGAACATTTCTAAATAAATACAGCTTGCTTCACATTCCAGAATGGGGTTTACTCCATAACAGCTAGTTCAAAAAATTGTTTCATTGGAAAAAAGTTGGCATTACTTAGTCCCATAAAAAGCAGTCACCATATACTTGGAATTGTGGGTCCCAGATTTCTGCACACCTCTTAGGTTTGCAATCCTTTCTCCCCTGTGTTGGCATTTTTGAAGCAGAGGCTCATGGTGTGTGTCGCCTGTGGAAGTTTCTGATACCTGAGGTAAGGTGATAATAAAAGTCAGGTGATATTCTTAGCATTTCCCAATAATTGCACTGTTTTCTTCTTCTTCTTGTGGCTTGTTGTCCTGTGTTTTCGGGTGAGCCAAGTTTCACCTCAGAGCCGATGGTAACTGTTCCTCACTCTCTGGCCTTGTCTCCAGGCAGAAGCAAGGTTTCTATAGTCCTTCTGCCAAGAGCACCAGTGACAGGGACTCACCGGACGACACACTCCTCTTTTCTTACTCCAAGAACAATGAAGATGGCATCTAGGCCCCTAGGTGTCACGAGTAAAGGGTCCTCTCCGTCTGGAGTTGTGAGAGATCAGGGCCTAGCCCCTTACCTGCTGGCAGTGTGGTCCTCGCGGCATTGCAGGGGGCTGAGCTTCATGGCAGAGCCCTCCTGACATGTTGGAAATGTTATTCTGGCTGGTGTGCAAGTTGTCCCAGCTGCGAGGATTTTCCTGATCAGCGACAGCCTGGTATTTCGACGATTCATTCCAGGGGTTTAAAGCGAGACAGGACCACGATGCCAGACGGCACGTTCCTCACTTAGGTGGGGTGCAAAGGAAAGTGATTTTGCCTGTAACCGAATCACTTGCTTCACTTCTCTTGTGCTGTCTACTCTGTACACTATATTTGAAGAAGTGTGTGAAGTCGTAGAGAATAATGTTGAATTCCAAATGAAATTTAGTCCCTTACAAGGGTTTATAGGAGAAATAGCCTTTGCTTTCTCCTTTAGAAATACAGACGGGAAGAGGCCACCTTCCCTGTGCCCCATTTTATGTAGGCGGTATGCAGAATCTTAAAAAGAACCAAGGATAGAGTCCCCAAAGACCTCCTGCTTAAAATTAAGTGCTTGAATGAGAGCTGGTAGGAGAGAGTGGTGGATGACGTCACAGCTGGCTTGCTCTGTGTAGGGAGAAGGGGACAAAGGCCTTGCTCTGGCCTCTGGCCAGCTCCCCTGCAGGCAGGTGCTGGGGAGGCCTCTGCTGCCGGTTATGGTTTACATTTAAAGGGTTTAGTTGCTGTTGTTCTCATTGTTGGTACCAAGGACTTAACTCAGGACCTTGCGCTGCCAGGCAGGCACTTAGTCCCCTGAGCTATGCCCTCAGCCCTGACGGTTTAGATCTAAAATGTCTTCCAAAGCCTCGTGTACTGGGTGCGTGGGACTTTGAAAGGCGATTGGATTATGGGCCCCATAGCTGACTTGCAGTCCGGAGATGAGTTCTGAAGAAGGCGGCTCACCAGAGCTGTGGCCTGAGGGTCAGGTCCTCTCCCTTCCCCGGTCCTATGCTCCATTCACAGGCAGTGGGCAGCCCTTTCCTCCTTCCGTCCTGCCTGCCTGCTCGCTTGCCTGGCGTCTGGTGGACTGCGCACCCCGAGCCTCTACAATCCGTGAGCCCACGTGGACCTTTCCCCCTGTACGCTGTGGGTGCTGGGAGTCAGATCCTACTGAGTTGCCAGTGACTAAACTCCACCTGCCAGATTCAGTGCTGCCGCTAGATTACAAATCGGGCTTTGTATGTGGCCTACAGAACGCTGCTCCTTATCCTGGTGGTGGAGAGTCTGGCTAGGAGATTGGTTGCATTTAAAACCTGGTGGCCAGCCTGATAGCTCAGCAGACTAAAGCACCTGCTTAGGCAGAAACAGGGACCAGGGTTCAATCCCTGGCCTGCCATGCTGGCCCCCAACCATAGGGCTCACTGAGGCAGCGATTGAGACTGGACGTGGGGGGGGGGCATGCGTCTATAAGCTTGGGAGGCTGAAAACAGGAGGATTACTACAAGTCAGATCTATGTAGTGAGACCCTGAACACTCTGCAGACCTGGCCCTAAACACAAGAAAGAAAGAAAGAAAGAAAGAAAGAAAGAAAGAAAGAAAGAAAGAAAGAAAGAAAGGAAGAAAGAAAGAAAGAAAGGAAAGAAAGAAGCTGGTGATTGTTATGAGCTGAGTTCTGACGACTTGGGCACTCTGCAAGTTTTGGTTCTAGTGACTAATTTTGGGAAGTCTCCCCTGGTACCTGCTGTGAAATGATTCAGGTGTACATAGACTTCTAGTTAAAATGAATACCCGCTTTGCTCTGAGCTCTGCAGTGGGTTCAGTTTGGATACGGCACACCCCCTTTGAATCCAACCCAATAATTTTGTTTATTTTTTGGAAGCACTCTGAATCTCTCTTCCAGGGTCTAGGGGCATGTGAGAAGTGACATGTATCACAGAGAGATTGTCCGAGCACCGAGGTGGGAGCTACTGCAGAGAGCCAGTGTGCGGCTAGCAGAGGCGCTCTGCCCACTGGTGGTGGTCAGGGCCAGCGCCGCTATGCGCTGAATCAGGACTGCGTACCCAGCGCTTGGTAGAAGCGCCCTGAAAACTGTCACATTTAGAATGAGAAAAATGTAATAAAAATTCCAGAGCAATGAGTACTTACTCGACCGGGTGAAGTGTTAGATTCCTGACATTTTATTGTGCAATTGAAGTTATTCCTATTTTTTTTTAACAGAGGGAGGAACATAGGATTAGGCTTATAATGTCATTGTAAATTATTTATTGAGAGGCAGAGGGAGGGTCTTATGTTGTTTTGCTTTCATTTCAAAATATGTTTTTTCCTCTGCATAAGAGTGCTTGAAATTCCTGAAACTTCTTATGAGTCTAGAGTTTTATTTCCTAAACCCTTTATGATTGGAACTAGCAAGGCTGCGCTGTGCTATCACATGTTCTGCTGCCGGCTAGCTGTGAGTGAGGTGAGGCACCACAGGGAGCTTGCCCTGCTATGCTCGCTGGACCCACGTGGAGGGAACGGCAGCAGGGAATGAATTCAGGACTGCTACATGTGCACTGCAGTATGAAAATTAGTTTCTTTCTATGTCCTAATAACGAACAATCCAAAACCGAAGTTGAGGGCCGGGGAGATAGCTCGGTGGCACAAGTGCCTGCCTGGCAAGTGCAAGGTCGTGAGGTCGAACCCCGGTCCCGCAAAAACAAAAACAAAAACAAAACCTGAAGTTGAGTAAACAATGCTATTATCTTAGGAAAAAATTAGCAAAGGAAGTTTAAGACTTCTACACTCAAAAGTACAGAACATTGTACAAAAAGAAAACTGAAAACTACAGAAAAGCATAGAAAGACACTCTAAATTCAGAAGTAGTATGGTTACAATGAAATACAGATTCCACACGATCTCTACAAATAGCTGAGATCGTTTCCTGGCAGTTAACACACTGATTCCATAATTTAAACAGAACTCCAATGATCTCAGAAGAGCCAAACTTGAAACAGAACTTATACTTTATTTTTTATTTTTATAATTTTATTACTTCTACTAAGAAATTACAATGAGACAGTTTCAAAGCACATTAGTAGGACAGACACAATAATTAATACAATGCGTACTGTTGTCTGCATAGTAGTTGTTCAGAGTACAAGATGCAGACATGATAACTTTTCTAAGCACTATTGGTACAAATATTTCTTCTCATCAAGCTAAGAGAAAGTAGTTGCATGCATAGCCCAACATTCCACAATAGTAGTGGGTGTCAGCATTTCTCTACAGAGCTTAAACTTTAAAATTTCTTCATTAAAATAAAAACCCTCTACAGCAACCAAGACTAAGTGGTGTTGAAATAAAGATAGGCACTTAGTCCAATAGAACAGAACTGAGAACCAGAAATAAACAAATGAACAATAGATTTTGGTCAAGGATGCCAAGAGAATTTAACGTGGGGAAGAACAGTCTTTAAAAATGTTGCTGAAACAACAGGATAACCCCATGCAAAAAGATGAGGTTGGATTTCCCACTGCATGCAAACGCTGATTCAAAGTGGATCACAGACTTATGGGAGAGCTAACACTCTAAAATTCTTAGAAAAATGAGTAAATGCTCATGATTTTTTGGGGGTCAATAATTTCTTATATAGGACAGCAAAATACAAAAGATAAAATACATAATAGGTAAATTGTAATGAGCCAAAATGAAAAATATTTTCATCTCAGAGAACAACACCAAGAAAGAAAAAAATACAATCCACAGAAGTGTGAAAAAATATTTAGAAATTATATATATCATGGAGGACTTGTACCCAGGACGATACGCTTAAAGTTCAATCACATAAACATAAACAACCCAATCACAACATGAACAAAGGTCTGAATAGATATTCTGTAAAGGCGACAGGCATAGGAAAAATACGAATTATCATTATCCATGACTAAAGCAAGTAGAAACAGTGAGATGAGCCTATACACACACTGTAGCTATCATAAAAGATAAACATGATAAAAAGTGTGAGGGAGTTTGGAGATATTTAGACACTCATCCATTGCCTGTGTGAAGGTGGAATCATGCAGCTATCTTGGAAAACAGTTTAGCAAGTTCTCCAAAAGTTAAACAGAACCAGTTTAGCTGTGGAAGTTTCGCCCCCAAATATATGCTCACGATAACTGAAATGTATGCACACACAAAACCTTCCACATGAACATTGATTGCAGAATTATTAATCATAAGGCACTAAATTTCCATCAATAGAATACATAATGTGCAATTTTCATACTGAATATGCTGAAATGTTTTCACTGATAGAACATTCTTCATGTGTCACAACACAGGTGAACCTGGAAGCCAACACAAACGACCAATTAGTATATGGCTTTATTTTTATCAAATGTTCAAATACTCAAAGGCAAATCTAGAGGTCAAGAGTGGATCCATGTTTGCCTGGGACTCTGGACAGTTGAGAAGCATGTAGTGCATTTGGGGAGCAGAGGGATTTTGAGGTGCTGATTTGAATCCTCTAATATTAGATGATGTTGATAATTGCACGGTTTTCCAAAGATGTTCAAAATCAGTGAACTGTATGTTTTAAGAGGGGAAAAATCCATCTGTGAATGAACTAAGTACATTACATACCAGTGAAGCTATTGTAAACATCAACTAAATATAAATACAAAAAAATTTATTAGGAGCTTTCCATTTAATCGACTGAAATAAATGCCTGTTTTTCTTGTAACACTATATTTATGCAGTTAGCATGACTTCACAGTAAGATTGGTGAGCCTGGGATTCAAACAGTCTTCTGACACTGTTCTCATTTCCGGGGTGCTTTTAGGTGCTCTAATCCGTTGGCATTCCCAATCGATATTCCGAGCCACCATCCGCTTATACAAAAGCCCACGCTGATTTGGGGGTAGTTACCCTGTTAACACTGTTGAGTCACTGGGCCTGAGAATATGGAGTATCTCTCCATTTATTCAGAGCTGTAACTATGTCAGGAATGCTGTATCATTTTTAGTACACAAATGTTGCACTACTTTTGTTAAATGTAATCTTAAGCATTTTATTATTTTTGATGGTTTTGTGAATGAACAACATCGCCTTCTTATTTTCGTTTTTAGGGTTTTATTCATAAAATACGAATACTACTGACCTTCATCCCATTAACCTTGAATCTTACAATATACTTCAACATATTGGCTAGTCTAGATTGTGCGATGATGTTTTGTACATGGAAGCACATGTGATGTGTGAATAAGGAAGTTTTATTCCTTTCTTTTCTAATCTGTTTGTCTTTAATTTTCATCATCTTCCTCCTCCTCCTTCTGCTCCTCTTCCTTCTTCTCATCCTTCTCCTCCTCCTCCTCTTTCTCCACGTTTAGAATTTCCAGCACAAGGCTGATAGCGGCATTAAAACCAGATTTTCTTGTCCTGTCCTCAGTGTTTTGAAGAAGCATTCGGGCTTTGTCAATAATGATGATATCAGTTGTATGAGTTTTGTATATTTGCTTTATCAGGTGAGAAGTTTCCCTTCTATATCCAGGACTTTATGAGTTCTCGTTATGATGAGATTTTGAGTGTTTAGATAGTTTTTCTCCCTCCATTGGCATTATGGGGCTCTTGGCTTGCATTCTGTTGCTAGCGTGGATTACATATGATGAACCTGGATTTCATGTGCCGTAGCAGGACAAATCCTTCTCGGTTATGGTGTGACCTTGTAACTATCACTGCATTTGTCTCGTCAACGTTACTGAGAAGTTTGCACCTTTGTTCATGGGTAATGCTGGTCTGTGGATCCCTCCCTGTTACAGTTTGTGCCTAGTTGTCCCCTCAAAGCCTCATGCAGTCACGGGGCTGCCACTTATGGAGTTTGAGACTAGCTCATGGTTCGCTGATGGTATGGGTCTTAGTACTGCTGGGATTGTGGACGCGGCCTGAGGCGGACAGCCTGAGGCAGAACTGGTTTAAATGCCTCTATCAGTGTCGTACTGGAAGTTCTAAACACAGAGAAAGAGGAGGAAGAGGAGGAGTAGGAGGAGGACGAGGAAGAGGAGGAGGAGGAGGAGGATAAAAGAAAGAAGCTTGAACAGAGGGACAGAGCAAGAGACTCTCTCTGTTGCTCTCTGTTACCCTGGTTGATCAGTTGCCTCTGATGTGATAGTTGTTGTCCCACCACCGTGAACTGGATGCTTTCTGCCCTGTTCCACTCAATCTTGGGTCAGCTGAATATAGACTGAAACCTCAAGTAACTGTGAGCTAAATAAACTCTTCCTTCCTTCACTTTGGGTGTCGGGTATTTGTCCCAGCAATGAGAGAAGAGTAACTAAGACACTTATGATGTGTTTACCTTCTTTGGCTTTAGAGTAGCTGATATCAAAGTAACAATCACAACAGGATGTCCTCTTACTGCCTACATTTCTGCAGAGAGTATTATTGGTTTTCCAAACATCTGTAGAGTTTGCTAGTAAAGCAGTTAAATAACAGGCAGTGCGGAGGAGAGCCACAGCAGGACCCCTGCAGCTGTTAGGTGGACTTACCACATGTCTCCGCTCATCAGTTATATGAGGAGCCCGCAAGCCCAGAGGACGTCAGATGCTTCATTACTTGAACAACAAAGTAACATCAGCATGAAGTCAACACCGCACCCCTAGTCCCACAGGACGATGTCACGCAGAGTCCAGCTGACCAACAGCGCAAGCTGTGGTCGCGCTGTCACGGAGAAGGGCCTCTAATTTCTTCCAGACAGTTTTACAGACTTCCAGAGAGACCCCAGCTGGGTCCTAAGGGGTGGGAAGTCAGCAAGCACTGCACTCGGGGGACCTGGAAGATGGATGAGAAGCCGTGCTGTGGGCTTCTGTGAGACAGGCCTGAGGAACGGTCTCCAGGCAGCTCCTCCGCAGCCACACAGCCCCGCACCACCTGCAGGCAATCGGGTCACAGAGGAACCCCAGTGTTGACGACGCGCTGCGGAGTGGGATGCGTAGAGCCTGCCCTTGGGGCTGCAACAGAGCCGCGGGTGGGCGAGGGTTCGGTGCTGGGCAGTCTGTCCACGAAATCCATCTCAGCGTGGCTGCGCTGTGTCTGGGGAGGTTGAGTTACCAAATTTAACATAAATCTGTTCAGATGTTCTATTTTTCCTCTGATAGAAGAAAAAAAAAAAAAAAGACTTGAATCAGCTTTGGTGATTTATTTCTAGAAATTTACGTATTTCCTTCAAATTAGCTAGTTTCTTGGCACAGCACTGGCAAGATTGGTCTTATTCTTTCTGTCAGAAGCGCCGGCAGGCTCCCTTTCCTCCCTTACCCTTGACAGCCTTCCCCTCTCTCCCTCTTTCTAATTCTGTCTGGCAAGTCTGTCAATTTTACTAAACTTTTAACATAACCAATATTTTATGCCACTCAATTTTTTTTTTTATGCCATTGAATTTTTAAAGCTTTTCTGTTTCAGTGATTTGCCTCTACTACGTATTATTTCTTCCCTATTGATTTCCTTAGGCTTGTCCGGGCTGCTTTCATGTGACTTCTTTGTATGGAAGTTTACTTTATTGATTTTTTTTTTTTTTTGCGGGACTGGGGTTCAAACTCACAACCTTGCACTTGCCAGGCAGGCACTTGTGCCTCGGAGCTATCTCCCCAGCCCTTACTTTATTGATTTGAAACCTTATTTTCCTTTTTGTCACTTTCTCCCAAGCTCTCTCTCTCATCTGACTTCCCTAAAGGGAAGAGCTGGGGAGAGACAGAGCCTCCTGTGGAAGCCCCAGTGACTGCCTCCTGCAACTGGACCCCACTCAGGGGCACCTGTGGCTGAGAAGGGCAGTGGATTAAGCCATTGATGAATACAGCGCCACTATCACCTCTCTAGGAATTCATCTCCCCTGAGTCGTCATCACTCTCTCTAGTGCATAAGATCTGACGTTTCTGTGTAATCCCAAACCCAGATTAAAGGCGTCTGAAGATGCTTTGGTGATGATGGGCAGGGCCCAGGCCAGGGATGTGTGCGCCTAGGCCCCTGGTGCTCCCCACTTGATTTCCACTCCATGCCAAGTTCTTGGGCCGAAGCCCATGGAGGGAGCATCCGCAGTGCCAGAGCGGAGGCGCACACAGCTTCCCTAAGCATCTGGAAAAGATGACCAACCGCTCAATAACAAATGTCTTTCGTTGCACACAGCTGTGCTGAAGTACCTGGCGCTGTGCTGAGACTGTCCTGGAGAGACACTGTTCTGTCCCGTTCTCTTACCATCCCCAGGGCTGACACAGGGCTAAGGCAACCAATCGCCCTGCGAGGTGGTAGCGTATTTACAGCGAGTGCGAGTTCTGCAGGTGCTGATTTGGCTAGCAGAATGGGATAGCATAAGGGAACAGTGCACAGTGTTGAAATACACACACTATTTTTGTCAGTATTGGCTGTTTACATGAATGCGCTTGGGGACTGTGCTATTACTGCGTATGACCAAGCAAGGCCTGAGCATGTCCTGGGTTTTGCAGGGCCTGCGTTCCTTTGGAGGTGTTGCAGTTAGTACTCTGGACTCAGAGTGGAAAGCCTAGGGTGGAATCCAGGTTTAAACTGTGGGTGCCACTCTGATACTAAACAGGAAAGGGAGGCAGAGAAATACAGAGAGATAGAAGCATTCTGACGGTTTAATTTGTATCTTCAATAAGAAAATAGTAACGGATACCTTTAATTTATTGGACATTAATTTTCTCTTGGTAATAAAGAAGATTTGGGAAGCTAATTGTAGGTTTTTCTCATTGCTAGTGTTTTCTATTCTGAATAATTAGGGTATGGGATAGCCCTATTCCTCACATCTTAAGGCAAAATAAGATTAAAGCCAAAACCACCACCAGTGCCACCTGCTGACTAACAACTGTGGGCCAGGACCAGCCCACCTGGCTGTCGCAGTCTCTGCTGGCCTCCTCTAAGACTTACTGTCTCTGCTGCTGTGGCAGCGCTTTTCACCTAGCGACCCGCATTGCAGCTGTTCTACCGCAGCATTCTCTGCAGTCTGCATTTGTCAGTCTGTACAGATGAGGACAGGCTCGTACTTGCTTTTGTTTCCCACGTTGCGTGACCAGCATGTGCCCATTAAATTGAAATGAATGGAAGGTGACAAGCATGAATGACACATTTCTGATTGCAGAACAACCCATAACAAAAAAATTTAAAATTCACCAATTTTAGCATGACACAGATGAATGAAAAATACTTTAAATACTTTAAAGGTGTCCAAGAAATGAGGACAGCTGCATGGAAACGAGACACACACACGTGTAAAGGTTGTTTCAGTGGCAGCTGTGGAGAGCGGTGCACCAGTCAGCCTCCCCGCCGCTGGGGGAACGTAGAGAAGCACAGCTCACAGGAGGGGAGGTTCACTTTGACTCACAGTTTCCAGGGGTTTAGTCCATGTTCAGCTGCCCCAGGCAAAATGATCGAGGTAGAAGGGTGTGGTGGGGCAGAGTTGCTGACTTCCTGACAGTCCAGGGAGCAGAGCTAAAGGGAAGAGCTGGGGAGAGACAGAGCCTCCTGTGGAAGCCCCAGTGACTGCCTCCTGCAACTGGACGCCACTCAGGGGCACCTGTGGCTGAGAAGGGCAGTGGATTAAGCCCTTGATGAATACAGCGCCACTATCACCTCTCTAGGAATCTCTTAATCTATTGAAGATTAAGATTAGCTGTGACAATTTGATTGCAGAGCATGACACACCTTCAACTTATTTTTTATTTATGTTAATGAATTATTTTATTTTTTAAATATACTTTAAACTTATGCGCAAAATCTTTTAATTTCTAAGAATGATTCACACTGTTTAAGCAACTGATAAAAAATTGACTGAAGTACTAATATTTGGAAATGCAATTTCTGCTGCCTGAACAAGAAAACGTACAGTCTTTACCATGTGGCTTTGTATTACTTTCCTGAAGTAAAGATGCTAGCAAATCTATACTGAAAATATCTCTAGGAAATATTACTTGACTGTCAATATAGTGATGGTGTGTAAAACAAGTAGAATTGAAACCAAGAACGGCAAATGGAAATTATCAGCCCACATGTGACAATCTTCAAATAATCATCGCCTTTCGCTAAGAATCACATATGCAGGTTTATGTTCATGTGGAGTAATTCAGGTATTTAGACAGGAAATTGTTTACACAGCAATAGGATCAGAAGCATTGAAGGAGAAGTCTGCCCCACTGTTCGTTAGCATGACCAACAGATGCGCCGGCCACGGCTCTGCACGACGTTGAAAAGACACAGCAGGGTTCAGGGCAGCTAGCACCAGGTATCACAAGAAGGGCGAAGTCCTGGGAGAAGCAGCAAATTTGAATCCCAGTTCTGCCAGCTACTGAACACCTTTTGGCAAACCACATACTTCATCATCTCCACATTCACTTTTCTCATCTATAAAGTGAAAGAGGTTGGGTTGCGTTGGAGACTCTTGGGGTTCAATGTTCCATTTCTTGGAAATGGAAATTTCTACAGAAATTTCTCTGTAGATATTTGAGCTCATAATGTATTTCTGCATATGATACAGTGAGCACCAGGAGGTTAGTATGCATTGAACTTACAACATAAGTACATTGGCTTAGTAGCGTTTATATAAAAACGAAGTGTTCTTTAGGGTTCACATTGTGAGATTAGAAAAGTTGCTCATTTGTTCGCTCCGCATTAGAAGAGGTCCCTGTCTTTAGGAAACAATAAAGAGTGATCATCCATAAACTTAGAAGGGATCAGGCATGATTTTTGTCATTGTTCTTTTCAGTAATAAAAACCATGGCTGTTCTTAGTATCTTCAGGGTATTCCATGAAAAATAATTAAGCAGTCTATGAGGAGCACTTTGAAGAGGAAAAGAACTCAAAAACACAAGATTTTATGACTATCCTTTGACTCTCAACAATGCTTTTCCCAAGTGCTTTTTCTGGATTTAAAACATATTTATTGCATCTCTGTTTTCCAATTCTCTTTGTGAGCCCTTTATTTTTTAGCTGGCTCACACTGTTTTATTCTTTAGGATAAAATAGTTTCATTCCGCAGTGGCTAAGCCAAAAAGACTGTGACATAGCCAAATACTTTCCAGTCTGTGGCCTGTCGCCATCCGGCCCCTCAACTCTGTCCAAGAGTTAGGAGCTGCTCTTCCATTGGTGATAGACCAATGGTACATAAAACACTGGAGCAAAGTAGACAGCAGCAGAGAGGAACTAATCACACCTAGGTAACGTAATGTTGAAATATTCCTCATCCCTCACAGGTACTTTTCCACACACTTAGTCGATGCTGTGTGTCGTGGGAAAGCCACAGGCTCATTGAAATAGTGAGCATTTTATGAAATATGATCGTATTGTAAGAGCTAGTTTGGCAGAATTAAGTGAAATCAGCAGCAGGTTGTAGATCCAAGTTTGTCTCCACACTTTGAATTCTTGCATAATGAACTGAAACTCATTCGATATTTGAAAAAAAAAAAAAGGAAGAAAGAAATTTAACTTAGAAGAATAACAGACAGCTGCTTTTCAGCCAGGCACAGCTAGGTTTCTGCAGCCAGAGGCAGCTAGCTGCTCACAGCATGCCCCTGAAAGGAAGTCGCCTCACTGTGCCCAGTCACCACACCCTGTACCTGTGCCTGACCTGAACAGTTTGCTGTCTGCATAGCTCAGTGTGGTGCTCAGCCTCCCCTGGTCCAGAGAGCTGTTTTATTCAGGAGTCGTTGTTTCCTTAAGAAACTTTGCTAAGCTGGGTTTGTTTGAAGTTTTTCATTTAGCAGTTTAGTACCAAGAGTGGGGTTGAAAGGAGCTGCCAGCAATGCCAAGGGACACTAAGGGGCCATGGCAACAGTCCTTTCCAGACCCATGGTGTCCACTCTGCTGTCTGAGCAACTGCAGTGGTAGGCGAGTTACTCGCTGGTAGAAATGGTGTGCATTTCCAGATCAGACCTGTCCACTTCATTTGAGCAGTTATTTTACTTGAGCATCAGTTCCTTTATTCTAGGGAGTCTGGCACTCTACACGGACACTTAATCCATGTATTAAGACCCACATCCATGTATTTTTAAAAATGGATTAAATTGACTAAAGAAAAATTACACTTAGTCATTATGGAAATGCTTTAAATTAAAATTCTTCACGTGTAAGATGCATTAGAAAAGAAAAAAAAATGGACCATAGTTTTTGATGCACAGATCTTGCTTTCCTTTTTAAACAATAAAAAATAGTGATAGAAAAAAATCAGTGTTAGAAATAATACAAAATCTCACTAAATGAAGTAACAGGAATTCAACAGCGGTTGCTGCATCGCACGATGTTATCTTCACGTTAGTTGTTCAGGTTGCCAGATATCAGGTGCAAAGTTGGCTTAGAGGAAAAACAAAACACATTGGTAATGAAAAAGTTGTAAGAAACTCAAAAGAAAGAAGAAGGAAAGAAAAAAAATAGAGACAAACGTGGTAAGCATTAACTGCTCCTTTCAAAAGACCCACAGAAATGGGCAGTACGCTCAGGCAAGCCCTGCTGTGCATACACCTAGATCCGTCTTCCCCCTCCTGTCACTTGTCCTTTTCCCCAGCCACGTATTTCCTGCCCACTGAACACAGCCTCTCCCTTTCATACTATCTCTTGTACCTTTCTAATTCTGTTCACTCTTTCAGGTTCTCGTGCTAGTGAGACAATACAATGTTGGCACATGTGGATCTAATTTATTTTACTTATCAGTGTAATCTCTTGCCCCATCCACTTATTGACAAAAGCCTTGAATTTACTCATTCTTTAATTTTTAAGGATCTTTTGTTTACTTGGAACAGGATCTCACTCTGTAGCTCAGACGTGTAGTGATCTTCCTGTCTTAGTCTCCCCAGCACGGGGACTACAGGTGTGCACCACGTGGCTCGGTTTGGATGGCCAGCACAGCAGGTCTGGGCTTCTGGGCTGGCATGAGATGTGGTACTGGGGATTGAACCTGAGTCCTTGCATTTCCCAGGCAGATGCTTTGACCACTGAGCTATCTCCCCAGCCCTGGGATTATTAATAAAATAAACTCATGTTATCTCTATATTACAAATTTTTTAGGAAGAATAACTTAAGACAATAGCTATTTAATGTCTTATTTTCATAACTCACACTAGCAACATTGCTGGTGGGTAAAGCGCTATAAGATTTAAATCCTGTGTGCTATATGTCTTTCCTATAGAGCAAGTTTCATTGTATTTATGATGAAGAACAGAAAATCCAGGTTGAGGGAAATTTTAGAAGCAGTTTAATTCTCAGGCTTGGTTAAAAATTCTTGGAGAACAGAACTAAAATCCTGCTCCTCTTCAGTTTCTCATTACTGAGGGGCTGAGCTCACGTTCTGTGCTGTTGACAGACTGCGCCACGGGCAAGACAAGCGTGGGTTATTATTCCTGGCTACGCTCGCACTGGTGTGACAGGCAGTGCACAAGCTCTGGTTTCCTAGTGCTCTCTGAGGGTTAAGAATTCTAATCAACACATAAAACTAGGACAGAAATAATGAGGCAAGCAACTCTGGGTCTGAGCATGCCAGGAAGGTACCGCGTGCTTTGGGAGAGGATTCAGTACTGCGAGGACATGGGTGATGCGAGGAGCTTTTGGTCCCGAAGAAGAATGGTCCCTGCATACTGAATGAGGAGAGGGGGCGTGTGGAGCCCAACTGGAAAGCTGTGAGGAAGTGCCCGAGGGTCCTGGAGGAAGAGTCTTGGGGAGGGGTTTTGTGTGAGGTCAGGATAAGATCAAAAGGACATGGCAAATTCAAAAATTGGAGCACTAGCAGCAAAAGTACGTTGGTGAAAATCTAGCATTGGGTTCTTTCTGCTAAAACAGCAGTCTTTCTTGGAATATTTTTTCTGGCACTGATGGAGAATTGAGAATAAATTTCTTTTATGTCTTTTCAGATAATCAGCCTAGTAAGTGAAAATTGTGTTTGTGAAGATAAGCCCCTGCACTGCTCTCTGTCACTACGAGGTCTTTGACAACTCCAGACTGGAGCTCTCCCAAAATCCAAGCTAAGTGGGTTTTGTTTGCTTTCTATAGTAATCGCTTTCTGCATTTGTCCTTGCAGTGTCTGACTGGCATTTTTGCTAAATGAACAATGACGATTTCCCCCTGATTTTACTTTAATCTACTGCTTAAATTTTTTGAAAAGCATAATAGCTTTGAAAAATACTTTTTGTAAGAAATTCTGGTGAGATTTTCTTGAAGCATTGTGTCCACAAAGACCTCAAGAGTATTTTATTTTATTTTATTTTTTTTTGTCTTTTTGAGACAGGGTCTCACTATGCAGTTGAGGCTGGCCTTGAGCTCACTTTTGTAGCCCAGGCTGGTCTCGAACTCGCATGGATCCTCCTGCCTCAGCCTCCCGAGTGCTGGGATTACAGGCGTGCGCCACCACGCCCGGCTGACCTCTAGTGTATTTTAGAAGAATTTATTCCTCCTCATTATTAAAAGGGAACTGTGAAATTAATTTGGGTTATTTGATATATAAAATTGCCTCAGAAACGTTATAAAATGGTAACCAATACTAAGATATATTTAACCTTTTAAATTAAGGTAGACATGTGCATGTTGAATATGTATTCAGTATGTTACAAACGTTGTATGAATTTCTTATAAATCTAATAATGCAGGTGTAATGCTCTCAGTTATAATTCTAGTTATTATATTAAAATATGTATTAAGAAATTACAAAATTTCCTGGATAATTATATTCTAATAAATTCTTATCAGACCTTTGCTTATGGCTGGTTGAGTCTTGTTACCTGCAAAGCGTTAGTGTTTTTTTTTTTTTTTTAATCTTGAAAGCTATCATGTGTAACTAAATGTAAAGTTCTCCATCCTTGTGGAGGTTCATGGAAAGTGACTGAGCAATTGTGTGTGTTAAGAACACACCACTAGACTGGAGAAGAATTCTTAGCATTCCACGGAAGGCAGAGATCTGCTCATGAAATTTCTAATCTAACATCAGGTAATATGAGGATGAGTCACGTGCCAGGGAAGTTCTTGGGCAGATTTTATGTCCAGGTAGTCAGTTGCTTTGTTCGCCTGGCTGCTCACTTGCTTGAGACAGGGTCTGGCTACGTGATCCAGATGGACCTTGAACTCATTATGTACATCAGGCTTGCCTCAAATTCAAAGGACCCTCCTGCCGCAGCCTCTCAAGGGCTGGCATGACGAACATGCACCGCCACCCGGCTTCTGCCTGAGAGTTTCATTTTCCTACCAGAATTACAGCTGCAGTTGTTAAGCTGTGTGAACTGCATCCAAGGTTGATGCGACTCTAACAGCAGAGGATGACATTTTAGTGACCGGCACAGTATGGCTGAGGCGCAGAGATGAAGCTTGCTTCTGCCAAGACACAGGTTCAGGGCTCGGTACAGATTCCTGGACAGCCAGGTTCTTCCTGGCCTCTTGAAACATCATCTTTAAAAACTCTGAGTTCTATGACTAATTAATATATAGCTACAATAAAACAAATTATGGAGGGTATGGGATGATTGTTCTCAAATCGTTAAAGTGCTTTACTACCAACATTCTGGGTTTCAGAACTGTAATTCTGGTAGAAAAATAAAAGTAATAGCAAAGTCTGCATCATGGGGCAGGGCCTCTGCTGTGACCACTCGTACAACTGCAGACTACATTTGGACTTGGGTGCTGGATGGGTATTTTGTTATAGCAATTAGAAATAGGCTTATATAGTCTATCAAAGAACCAGAGAGGACCAGTAAAATAGCTCAGTGGACCAAGTGCTTGCTTAGGCAAGCACAGGGGTCAAGGCTTGATCCCGGGGCCCAATCTCCTGGGCTCGCTGAGCCAGTGATGGAGTCTGAGCGTGGTGGTACATGCCAGAACTAAGGAGGCTGAAACCAGGAGGATCACTATGAGTCTGAGCTATGGAGTGAGACCCTGTGCACACACACACACACACACACACACACATGGTTTTAAACTTGGGGCCAGGGAGTTACCTCAGCAGAATAAGTGCTTGAAGAACTGAGGCCAGTCACAAGGAGGCAGGCAGCCGGTTCCTGACGGTGTCCGCACCAGGAGAAGATGCCTGGCTTTGACTGAGCAGGTGGCTCCCCACACTGCTTCTGTGTTTGAGCCGTAACGAGTTCCTGCTCCGCTCTCTCCACTGATTCAGAGTGCTGATTGAGACATGAGTTGTACTCTGCTCAAGCACAACGCACCAACATTCATTCATCTCAAGTTTTTCTTTCTGCAGCGGCCTCTGTGTTAGCTATTTTAATAGCAAGAAAAAGAGTGGATGGGTTGGTATGGTTCCAGCCAGTACTTTTTACCACAGAGCTCATGGAGATCCTTCTAAAGTAAAAAAAGTTTATAAAAGCATCAAACGGATATCAAAAGTTGGAAATTTTAGTACTGTCTGATACTACAGTATTATCAGTAATTAGGTAAAAACAGGAAGAAGAGTACCTCCTGCTTCCTTGTTTGACCTTCCCATTTTTCCAGGCTATCTTATTCAACTTCCTTTTTCAAAGGCTCTAACCTGTCTTCTTTTCCGTAGTAAAAGTCTCACTGATGTCTAGCTGTGTGCCTTTCTGCGTTTCTGCAGGCTCCGCCCACTGGCCACTGTCCTTGTCACCATTTGCTGCTACGATTTTCCTTTTGGGTGTGTTTGCCAGGATACTTCTGCCTGCAGCTTCATTTCTTTTCTTACTCAAGAAGCATTTTTTAAAAATTATTTTATCTTAAATAATAAAAACAGAAGTAAATACAACTAGAAAAAAGAGACGGAAACAGGGTACCATACAACAATCCATATGTTACAGATTTTCAAAGAAGGAATAGCTAACGATGGTTGTTATATTATCTATTTTTATCATCAAATCTGTTGCTCAGAGTAACAGCTAGAGTTACGCAAGATTGGAGAAATAATTGAATATTGGCACTGGCTTTCCAGCAATCTTAATTTTTTCCTGGAATTTTAAAATTTTCATTTACTTTAAAGAGCGCATAATAATTGATGAGACACGAGGAATGACATGCACTCGGAAGACCAGGATGGGAGGCATTCAGCCCTGGGTTTTGCATTACGCATGGCTGTCCTTGATGTGGTTGCTCAGGTGCCATTATCGGCATAGAGTCAGTCGAGGTGACAATTCTAAACATGAACGCCTATTTTCAAGAGAAACTGATGGAAGTTATGAATCCAATCATGTGAGCCATCCTGTATAGATCCCCGCATGTTCTCCCTTCCTCCTCTTTTGCCTAGTTTTTTTTCTGCTTTCGGTCATCATCATTTAATCCTTAAGTTCAGTTTCTTTCCATTTTATTATATCTATTATACCTTTCAGGTTTTATTTATTCTTTCAGGTTCTTACACTAGGGAGACAATGTGACATTTACACATGTGAGTCTGATTTATTTCCCTTATGAGTATAGCCTCTAGTTGCATCCTGTTACCTACAAATGATTCGAGTTTGTCTTTCTTTATAGCCGAGTATCGCACCATTGTTCAGGAGAAACACCATGTTGTTTTTTCATCCATTCTTCATGCGACGGGCCTTGTGGTTGTTTCTAAGGCTTCGCTGTAATAACTGTGCTGCTATAAACACGAGTACACACATATCACGTGGTAGTGTTTTCAGTTCTTTTGGGAAAATACCCAGAAGGGGAATAGCTGGATTGAATGGGATTTCCAGTCCTACTGTTTGAGGACTCCCCACATGATTGCCATAGTGGGCTCACCAGTCTACATTCTCACCAGCAGTGGAGAAGTTTTTTTTTTTTTTTTTTTTCCCCACAGCCTCTCCAACATTTGTTATTAGTTGATTTCTTTAGGATAGCCATTCTTTCTGGGGTGAGATGGTATCTCAGTGTCGTTTTAATTTGCATTTCAAGGGCGACTTTTGGTATTTTCTTTGTCCTTTGTTCAGGGCATGTGAGCCATGTATAATGTTCTCCTTGATCCCAAATCTTTTTTCTCACATGTGTCATACCCTACTTGACTAGAATGCTTGACCCATTTTATTCACAAGCACTTGATAATCTAGTGTCTTTTTATCCATCTGTGGCTTGATGTTTAAAGTCTATTACTGGATTTACAATGACATTTGCCTTCTACGTTTCTCTGTGCTGAATCTCTCAGTTCCTTTCATTGGCTGTTAATCGCGGGCTTGAGCTCTTATAGTACTACATTTATGTTGTTGGTAAGTTCTTTTATGGCAGAAAATGGTTTTGGGGAGGTGGTCTTCTTTTCATTGCATTTGTTTGCTTTTTGTTTTTCCAAAAATAAATTCTTTATTAGGCTTTTGTACTTCATGACCTCCTCTGACAAACTTTTAGAAAAAAAGTTGTAGTTGATGTAGTGTGCATGTACGAGTGTGCATATCGCTACTTCACTTAGCTAAATAGGAGCAACTCTGAACACACCTACTGAGGCTTGGTCTTTCTTGCCCTTCTTCTTTTCAGAGCGTGTTGGTAGGGAGGGGCCTGGGACAGAGAGGTCTGGATAAGACTTGTGTAGAACCGACTTTGGGCGACTTGCCCTGTGAGTCCTGAGGTTGTTTTCTGTGTCTAGCTGGGGTTGTACCCTTAGTTATAGAGCAGTGTTCGCAGGCTTCCGATCATTTTCTGAATCCAGGTTGAAGTTCTGTAAAATAGGCTGGAAATTTGGCTGCATTCATTGACGACTCCAAACCCAGACCCAAGTAACACTTGTGGGGCTGCTGCCACGGCTCACCCTGGTCACTTGCTTCTCTATGGATTGCGTAGTGTTGGTGGCCTTTGACAGAATCTGCTTGTCTTTTTGCCTCTGACAAAGCTCTGGGGGCCTGCTTAGGACCTGTGCTGTGCCAGCCCATATGTTTTTCTTCCTGCGGCCACAGATTCCAATTTCATGGGACAAAGTTGGGTTTCTTTCTTTGTATGCTGACCAAAGACGAATCGCACAGGCTTGATTTCCTGCTGCACATTCCACGAACATTTGACCTTCTGTCCTCTGGCTCTGTCTCCCACCTAGACCTCCGGCCCTCTGCTTTTACATCTCAATCACTACCAATTTTCTGAACACACTGATAGAAGCCGGCCCCATGTTTTCCTAATTCTAGACACAAAAGCTGGCTTTTACACAAACATGGAAGGGTGTGGCTGTGCTCCCGATTGCCCTCACCGTGCAGAACTTGTTCCCTGCTACTTGTTAAAATTTTGGATCATTAAGTCTGATCGTTCTTGGAAACAATAAGAACACCTCAAATTGGGACACATGCTGATGCTTTCAGTATACTTGATTAGTGTAGTTAATGGTTTAAGAAATTACAGTGACCTAAACATTTTTGAGGGGGCAAACCTTGGATATTTGTGTATCAGTTGCATAAAAGTACTCCCAGTGTTTGGTGTGGACACTGCTAGATTGACTACAAACTTAAAATTGAGGTTTGATTTTCTATTTTGTTATCCTTCCTTACTATGGTTTTACCTGATTTACTATTTTGTTGTTTTTGTTATGAGCAGAGCATGTTTATTTATTTATTTATTTATTTATTTATTTATTTATTTATTTATTGTCTTTTTGAGACAGGGTCTCACTAGGCAGTTGAGGCTGGTCTTGAGCTCACTTTGTAGCCCAGGCTGGTCTCAAACTCACACCAATCCTCCTGCCTCAGCCTCCCGAGTGCTGGGATCACAGGCATGCGGCACCACGCACAGCTCCCGTTACCCCGGTTTCTGATGACAGCAGGAACCCTTGGTGTCTGGCATGCTCTCCACCTGGACTTCTCGGCCTTTGACAAACAGCGAGGGTGACAGGCCACGAGTAGGTGAAAACACCCAGCCACGACCCTGTCCCCAACATTCTGTTCTCTAACCAGTGATAAGATAATTACTGAATCTGGGCAAGAGTGGCAGTCATGAGCCTCACCACCAGGGACATGAAATGCAGGATGAGGGTTCCATTGTGTCTCTACTTGACTTACCAACGCTGCTCCTGCAATACTCCCATGAATCTTGGGGACACTAACAGACCACCACAAACTCAAACAAGTGGGATCCCCGATTTTAGCTGCCGCCACCAGCGTAGCATTCCTCAACACAACCTCACATCCCAGGACATCATTGATGTTGACTTGCAAAACATGTGTTTACACCAGCGAAGCTCAGCAGTAGCCTGCATCCCACGGAGAGGATCACGGAGCGCAGTTCTGCTCTTGCCCAGCGTTGTATGAACTCTGCTAACTGCCCAGCCTGCTCAGCTCCCCTCTGAGCCCATTTGAGTCCCTCGAACCCATGCTCAGCCTGCTGCAACTGAACCTCTGCCTCCTCTGGGTTTCAGTTTTCATTTGTAGATGGGAATGCCCCTCACGCTCAGGATGGGCATCACTCTCAAATAAGCTAAGTTGTTGTTACAGGGTAGGCGAGCATGGAGGGAAATTGAGCGGCTTGGACTCTGTGATGTGTAATCCAGTTCTAACCAGTATCTTACTGTTCTGTGGCTGGGACACAAGACTCGAGAGACTTAAAGGAGGAGGAAAGGTCTGTTTGGTACAGATTTCCAGTCCATGGTGGGGAGGATCAGAGACAGCAGTGGCGTGCTGGGAGGGAGAGTGACCGGCCTCTTCTGCAGAGATCCAGCTCCCAGCAGATAGTCAGCTACAAAGCTCACCAGCATGGGAGTCTGGCCAGGAGCCCAGCACCGGGACCTGATCGCCTCTGACAGACAGCTGTGCCTCTGAACATGGGGACCTCCAAGGGATATCTAGCTCGAGGCTACACCACCAGGCAAACAGAACATTGGCTTCAAGGAGCCACAGCCGGGGAATTTAGAACAGAATTGCTTGTGGAGGTTATGGTGAGAGAGAACGACAACGAAGACGCAGAAAATAGTAGTGGAGAACATCTTTATTAACTACACTCAAAAGACCAGGGAATGAAACAGACCGGGGTCACTGAAATCCAGAGCTAGAAAATGGAACCACGGTGGGTCTGTCTGATGCCAAAGAGGAAGTGTAGTCTTTATGAAAAGAGCTGGCTCAAGCAAAGGCTGAGAAAGAAATACTGTGGTTCCTCCCTTCCTCTGCCCTCGGACATCGCACTTCTCACTGGCCAGAAGCCAGCTGACCTGGAGCCAGAGAGGACCACCTGCTGTGCGCAACCCTGAGCTCAGCAAGTCTTGGAACCAACAACGTGCTCATCCCCCGGGGTCATGACAGGGAGCCACCTCTTGGTGGACAGGTTTCCATCGTGGGGACACACTAACAGCCCCTTTGGATTAAGGCTAATATTGACTTAGGGAATAAGGAACCAAACAGGTAAAGTAGTAGAATGGTAACTGGCCACAGCATCCATGAAGAGAATGAGTTATGGTCTCTCCCATCAACACGGATACATCTTCAAAGCATTATGAACTGGAGGATGCTGAGCACAACAGCACATATGATTTGATTCCGTTTTTATCCGAGCCTAGGAAAGATAAAAGAGCTGTGATAAAAAGCGAAGTGGTTCCCAGACCTCATGCTGTGGAGGGAGGAAACCGGCTTCGAAGGGCACAAGGAAATCCACCTGTGTCATGATCACGGTGGCTTTCACAGGACTGTGTGTCTTTCTCAAAACTTATCTAGTGGCATATCCAAATTCATGAATTATATCTTATTTTATTTTTAATTTTTTTTTCTTTTTGAGACAGGGTCTCACTGTGCAATTGAGGCCGGCCTTGAGCCCACTTTTGTAGCTCTCTCACTTTCCAAATTTGCAGTCATCCTGTTTTCAAGAACTCAGAAAGTGAATTGGCATCGCTGAGGAGAACAGTTCTCTAAGCCAAGCCGGATTGCTACTCTGGCAGCGAAGGCTCTGGTTCTAGCAATAGATGCTCATCCGGGAGGCTGCGTCTGCTCGCGGCTGCGTGTCCAGCCTTTCATCATGGAAATGCTACAGCACGCTCCACAGACGCCGCGCTTTCAGTAGTGACATCAGGTGGATTAGCGATTCATTTTCTTCAAGAACATCTCAACAGCCGAAAAGCTAAGGAGTGAATGACTCCATCAAGAACTCTGGACTCCACATGGAAAGGCTTATTAGGAGGAATTATTTCCAGAATCAAAACGCATATAACTCTGTGACCTCCCTGGAGAGAAAACTTGAAACACTTCTGCCTAAAATAGCAGAGTTGGACTTCTAAGTCATGGAAAATGACAAACACATTGGAAATCTGGAAGACTCTTCTCAGGAGATTAAAACAAACATCACCAAACACAGTGCATCGAGAGGGCTGATTTAACTCAATATCATTATGAAAAAGATGGGTGGTACAACTTGAAAACCTAATGTTATGCATTGACTCGGATTTGTGGAAACATTGCTTAATGGAATTTTGGCAAGAGTGTGGAAGAGTGGATTACAGTTTAGTGTCACTTGAGATTTTCAAATACTAGTGCTACAGATAAGATCTGTAGTACAGGATTAAAGGTACTGCGCAAGCAAGAAAAATGATTACTGGAACGGATTAGATTTCCTGGGTGGGGAGGCTCCCTCTGGAGAGGGAGAACCCCTCCGTCTCCTTGGAACTAGGCCTAGAAATGCAGACAAGAAAGGGACATGGCTAGAAATATGAAAAAGGACATAGTTTTTGTTTCCTGTCTGATTATCAGTAACCCAATGAGACCCACTTATCTCTTCTGGTATATGAAAGGCAGCAGAGATTGCTGGGAAGGCCTGGGGTGGCCGTAAAGGCTAAGATCTTGCCTCTGATATAAATTCACTGGGCCTTTTCTGCTTGAGTGAATTGAGGAACTTGGAGATGTATAGCTGTATTTTTGGGGAATCTTCATGACTTACTTTGGGTACAATGGGCAGAATTAATAGGTTTGGTAGTATAATTTTGGTTACTTAAAGTAGATTATTAAATGGTAGAAATATGACTAACTTTATGCGCTGACTAATAATGCTAGTTAGAATGCTTACAATTGCACCTAAGTTTCTAGCCTTCTTCCAGTACTTCTCAATATCATTTTGGGGACGCGAAGGCCATCCTGTTAGGACGGTGAGACTCCAGTACTGATGTCTAGAACCTCGCTATCACACCAGAGCATCTAGAACTTTGCTGTCACATCACACCAGAGCAGAGGTACAAGAGGAAGTAAATATGGTCTGAAGCGGAAACTTGGTAGGCACGCAATCTCACCATTCTGACACATGCGTCTTTGGTCGGTTAGACTAATGTTAATCTAAGTGCCACAGTTGTAGAACTTTAAAACAGTAAATTATTTATCACTCCTATTATGTCTTTTTCACTGGGGGAAAACATGAAAGAAGTTTTGTCGTGAGATGGTCTGAAAGTCTTTCTGTCATCAGATTGGGCTGTTTTCCATTGTCGTACTCCAGAGAGCTCTGTCTCTTTCTCTCTGCAGACACGCAGGTTGTCAGTGAGGCTGTCAAATGGAAAGAGCGGATCTTGGGAGGTATTTGGGAAAGTAACCCACGGCGTAAGCCGAGCAGATGGAGCGAGCGTGTCTAACGCCTCCAGCTCCTCACTTGTGAGTTGGCTCATGCGCCTGGACACAGACTGTCAGATTGCATCGAGCTACATCGGCTGCGTATTCTGGGGGATTGATGTCATTACTGAAGACCTGAGCAGGACCCAAAGCTCTTTACAGTGAGAGACGACTTCTCGGGCTCTGCAGCTGCCTGAAGGGGAGCTGCTTACATGGAGGAAATGAAAACGGAGCTCTGGTGCGAGGCCTTGCAGAGCCGGCTGAGAAAACAACAGGCCGCACGTCATCGGAACTCGCCGGCAAGTGCTTGCAATCAGCTGGAAGGAGGCCGGGGCTGCTGCTGTGCGAACCTGGTGTGGAGCGTTCTCATCTTACAGCAAGTACATGCCAGATGTCCATAGGGAGAAGGAATCTGGGGCGCAGAGAGTGCTTAGAACGAAACGTGTGCTACAGAAACAGCACGTAGAGGAGAGGACCGGGAAGTAACAAGACGTACTGTTTTCTGGCTCGCGGATCACGTGTCGGCACCTCTCGCTGCTCTGTGGGCCCAAGACACTGCGACTCTAACGTCAGCATCATGTTACACTGTAACTTTCAAGTATGTCCTTCAGAAATGAGTACCTCACACCACTCAGGAAGCCGCTGCTTCTTAGATAGGCCCAGCCTGTTAAACTGTTGCCCAATGTCTAACTTCACCTCAATCAGAATAGTTTAACTTACAACTATTTCGCAGCTTTTTTTTTTTTTTTTTTTTTCTTCTTTTTTAGTGAGTTAGTATTTGGCCAGACCTTTCACTGGAACAAACAATTTTGGTTAGGTGACCCTCTGTGACTGTGTGCTATGGAGGGTCCCCAAAAGGCTACAGAATATCACAGGGTAGAAGAATGAAGTAGTGAATACATGTTCATTAGTTCTAGTACACTTCTCTGATCAGAGCCACTATTCATTATTTTAATAGGCATTTCACGGACTCTACAGTAAGACAGGAGCTACTATTTAGCATTCCCGGCAACGACAACAAAGCATTATCGTATCAGCTTTTGTTGTTGGTTTGTTTTTGTCTTGTGTCAATTAAAAATATGTACTACAAACATGGACTAATAAAATTTTTTAAGTCTAAAAATTAGAGTGTCTGCCTGTCATATATGCACGAACTCTGCATGTGTGAGTCTCTACCCTTTCTAAAGCTAACCTACGGGAATCGGCCCACAGAATTTTTTCATAGGAAGCCTGGCAGGAGCAAAACCACGCACAGGAGGAATTGGGTAACGGTCCTCAGAGCCTCCAAAAGGTTTATCACACTGTGTAACACTAGAACCATGCTTGGAGTGCCTGTCCTTCTGGTCTTTTAGATGTGTGCTGCTTCTAATGTAATTTTAGTTACTGCTATGCTCTCTCTCTCTCTCAAGTAAATGGTTGGTTTACAAGAAAACAAAAGTGGTATTAAATGAGAGTAAGAGACTAGGCAAAATACCAAAGGATTGACAGGCTACAATTTTGTATGTGCTTAGATTTCTAAATATTTGTGTAAAAATGTGTAACTGCTTTTATCAAGTTCTATAAAGATTTATTAGACTATCAATGATTGATAGATAATACCAATTCCAAGTTAGGTCTAAGACATTTGATACTCAGAAACAGTGATGTTAAGCTCTGTTTTATAGAGTAACACTATCACTAGGCTCTTCAAAATAATTCAGAGCATCACATGCATTCCCAAAATTAGATTCCAATTTTGTTGTATAGCTTAGAGTTTGCTTGTACTCTAACTTATAGAATGAATATATATATATATATATATATATATATATATATATATATATATATGGCATGCATTTGGTTTATTGAATAGTCCCAGTTGGGGAAACTACCATGAGTCTTTGGTTGGTTTTCCAATCACCTCCTGGTCCCTTTTCTCATTTATGAATATTTTAACAGATTTTACATCTTTATGGTCCCATTCAAGTGTAAAAAGTTTTCCATCTGAAGACATCAATCTCAGCTTCTTCTCCCCGCCTTTAATAAAAGATGTATTTGCTACAGGGTCTTGCTGCACATCTTGGACTCACAGCGATGCTCCTGTTTTGTGCTCCTCAGCACTGGGGTTGCAGCTGCGCGCCACCACGCCTGGTCTCAGTGGCCAGCTCAGTGCGCCCAGGGGCATGCCCGATGCAGCATGTGGTGCTGGACACTGAACCGTGGTCCCTGAGCTTGCTTCAGCAAGCGCTTAGCCTGCCGAGCTACCTTGTAGGCCCTCTTCTTAGCTGCTTAATGTTCAATTGTTTTCTTAACTCATGGTTCTTTCATACTTACTTTCAGTTTTTTTCTCTTTCTTTTTAGATTTTTGTTTCTTTTAAGAAGGGAAGTGCTATCTTTAATTTTCTGGCTTTCCAGGTGAGGAGCTTAGAGGCTGCTAATTTGTGTCCTATCAAATAAAGAGCTGAACGGAGTGAGATGTCAACTACTCTTTTTGGATTGATAGCACAGGTGGTGAGGTTGCTGCTTAAGCGATGGCCCAAATCTGCAGGGGCACCTGGGTGAACCAGGAGTCACAGCACACTGGCGCGAGGCTCCTGAGGGGAAATGGCCCAGGGAACCACTGTAGGGCAGGAAAACGGCTGGAGCTGCTGAGTTACTGGCAGCTCCGAATGTGGGATGGCTGAGCTCAGGATTCCATGGAACTCGGCTAATAGGAGTCCCCATGCTTTTGTGAGTCTCAGCGCTGAGGGCGAGACAGCTTCCTCAGCATAAATACTGCAGGACCCCCCTCCCCCCAGTGCCTGTGGACAGGCGGGAAACACAGGGACCCTTCTGTTTTTGGCAGGGCCTGTTCTCTGGAGGAGCTAATTAACGGTGTCATCCAATCCTGCATGAATGGGGAAAGGAAAAGGCCCAACTCCACCCATCTCTGGCGCTCCACGTGGAAAAGAGGAAACGTCCAACTCTGGGCTGCCCCGGGCTTCTGCAATGGCAAAGGGGAAGAATGCCCAGCTTTAAAGAGCAGGGGGCTGAGGAATATTATGAGGTTAGCAATCAGAGCCAGAGGCTCACTGGAGGACTAAGACTTCGTCCTAGGACTAGAGAGCCACTCTCTCCCCAAGTCTTCTGTCCCACGACCAAAGGCCCATTTATATGAGTTCCTTTTGCCTGGTACATTATGTTTCTGCTACTGAGAAAAAAAAAAAATACGGGACACACTATAGGAAAAAACTGAAGAACCAGAAGGTGAATTGTAATCAGATACACAGAGAACAGTCTTACTGGGAACTTTCTAAAAATTCTGGTTAAGATGCCAAAAAATAATGGGCAAAGAACCAGGCAGGAACAGATAGGCAAGGTAAGGACAGTGGGGAATTCTAGAAAGTAACCAAAACAGGACGCTAGAGAGAAGAACAGAGTCACGCTGTCAGTGCTGGTCCACCAACTGTAGCGGGTCCACCACTGTTCAGAGCATGCGCATGGTAAGAAAGGCTGCCACTGGCTGGTGTAGGAGGCGTGTGTGTGTGTGTATGTGTGTGTGTGTGCATGTGTGTGAAATCTCTGTGCCTTCTTCTCAGTTTTCCTGTAATCCCCAGAAACTGCTCTGCAAATAGTATTTGGCACGCTTTAGAAGGGGGAAGACGGAAAAAGGCAAACGCCTGTAATAGAAACACATTGCCTGTCCTTTTGGTATTTTACGTTCTGTAAAATAAGACTGACTATTGCTGCAGACTTTTCTTTAGGGCAAGTGTGTTTCTGGAAGTTCCTTGTGTGTGCAGAATGTATTTGCATTTTCGTTGCTAAACCCAATATCCAACGCTGACAAAGTTCATATTTAACTGAACGCATGTTGTGGGGCACTCAGGACACAGCTGGCAGCCTCCAAGGCAGCAATGTCATCAGGATGGACCTATGTCGCTTAGCTCAGGGTAGCCTGGAAGCAGAGTGGGGGGCAGCCATAGAGAGGAAGGCTCCAGAGCCCACGTAGAGCACCCACGCTCCCATCTCTGTAGCCCAACCCGAGACGTGAGACGTCTTTCCCACCAATCGGTCCCCGGGGTGAACCTTAAAGCTGGTCACATTGACACTCCACTGTAACCGTGGCATTTCCTCTTCCCATGGCAGGCATAGGTGACCTCCTAGGCTTAGAACTGGCCAGATGATCCGAGGACGGGTGTCTTCTCGATCCACCTCCTGTCCAGTCCTCATGGGGGTCATAAGTCTCCCCACAGCCTCAGTGGTCCTAATTTTCTGCTCCTCTTTTCTCCTAGTTCAAATCAATACTGAAGATTAATAAGTACATTTTATAAACTAATGTGTAACTCATCTTTTTATTTACAGGTACTATTATGTAATAGTCTTATATACCCTTCCCTTCAAAATTAGCATGGAGGAGGAAAAATAATCTTTGCAGCTCTGACAGTTGTATTTCAATCTCCTCTTCTATTTCCTTCTCTACTTGAGTAGAGAGTGGGGCTCCAGCTAGCACCTCATAACTCCTGCAACTGGGATCCTGGCTGTCTGCAATTCTTTTCAGTTTGTTCAGTTGAGGATATTTCTTGGTACCCAGGTTTCAAATTTTGTCACAAATCCTGGGACAAGCAAAATATTCATTGGGCTACATTTGTAATGTGATCCAAACAGCTTTAGCCCTTTACACTAAGGGCAAGCTAGACCCGTTCAGGAGTTGCTAGGTTATGTCCATTATGAGCTGTGAAGAGTGTGGCTTGAGTTTGGGGCTCTAGCAGTTAGCAGCCTCCTATACACCCGGACTGTAGTGGCTGTTTGCACGTTGTCTATGAAATTCCTCCTGCTTCCATTTTTCTGTCCACCCAAATGGAGCATCTTCCAAATCTCTAAATTGTTCTCACTTGTATGGTTGTACGGATTACCTGTTACGTTGTACTTCTGTTTTCCTTTCCTTAAAGGGTGTCATTTATCCTACTGTCATGGCTTGCTGCTACACATCATTTGCATTCACCAGGTTAATTTTATTTAAACAGAACTTTCCAAAGAGCATTCACTTACCCTAGACCACTACTGTATTTTAACATTCCCCAGAAAAATAAATTGTCACGGCTGTCACCGCGCCGATGGCTTTTTACTTTAGGTATACCTGTGTCTTTATGTGCAGTGCCAAGAAAAGTACAGGAGTTGGACACAAAGGAGAGTTTTGGTTTTCCACACCCACAGATCAAGCTGCTTTTGTGAAAGGCCTAAGACTGAGCTAGCTGGGTACCAAGAAAACGGTGCAGGCATCAAGTGAAGGGGCAGAAATCAGAGTCCACAGGGTGAGGCAGCTCGGGACTATAACAGCAAACAGGACAAAGATAGAGTTAGGATAAGACAGCAGATAAGAACCCCTCCTTGCAGGAGACTTGCTGTGCAGCTATGCTGTTAGTTGACAAACTTCTCTTGCCTCAGGCTGACTGTGGGGAATTTATAGGATCTGTTTCCTTTGAACTGTGTTTTCTTTGAACTCCAGCTGAGTAACTGATTTACTTTAGACTCTGCCTTCTGAAGCCTAGGCCCAGTGGTGGTTCTAAATCCATAGAGGCATCAGTGAGAGGCGATCACTGTGTAGCTGACAGATTCCAGCTCTCTGCTTGTGTATGCCAGACCAGAGCCCCTTGGGCAGTCTATGTCCGTTACTTTTCTCTCATTGCTGAGAGTAAAATAACAGATGTGTGAAGTTAAGGAAGGAAAGGGTTATGTAGCTCACAGCTTGTGGACGGTTCAGCCCATCCTCAGTGGGCTCCAAGGCAGACTGGCACATGGCGGAGGGCAGCAGTTTACGGTGGTGGACAGCAGCAAAAGCAGAAAGGGAAGATAAGAAAAAAAAAAAAAAAAAAAAAAGAGGATTTTCTCTTCCCTTATGGTGCATACAGGCTCTCAGCCCAGGAGGGTATAGCGCTCACACCCATATACCCATAATCCTAGCGCTAGATCACGAATCACTCAACAACTCTGGAAGCTGCCCTCATGACTGCATGAGGCTTGGGGGGCATATACTCACAAACCGTGAGCATCTGTCCCTGAAAAGCCACTGGCAGCTTATTTGCTTATATTTTCAATACATACTTCCCCTTCAACCTTCTTTCTATCTATTATTTCATTCTTTGACTGGGTGAGACGATGGTTTGCAAGATGAGAGCTGTTTCTCACTTACTTTTGCGAGCAAAAAAAAAATTCAGATTTGCTTGAGGAAAATAAATTTGTTTAAAGAGACAAAGTGCACAAAAGTATTGTGCATCCAAGGAACTAGAGATATGGAACAAATATGTTAAGTATTGCTGATTTGAATACATAGGAAGTATTCCATATGGTTACAAAGTAATAAAGAAAGCACGTAAATATTTGAAGAAAAAATGTCGTTTTGTACCATGGATTTTTGTACCTCATTAAGTATAAAAACCATAGGCTTTCTGAATTTAAAAATATATGACATGCTTTAAATCCCAGCTGGGTTCACTGAGATTTGAAGACGAAGAAGATGTTGGTGAACAGTATAAAAGTAATGTCATGTTGTTGATATCCTCGGAGGGTCCCGCCAAACTGCTGCTGTTCAAGAGAACCCCCAAGTTGGCAATGGAGAGGCGCACTCCCCCATGTGGCTGCCAGGTGTTTCTTTGTATTTAGTAGAAGGTCTGCAGGGTCTCACTACACAGCTCGGACTACGCGAGGTGATCTTCTTCTTTCAGCCTCCTGAGCGCTGGGATTACGGGCGTGTGCCGCCGCAGCCAGTCTTTGACGGCTTTGTCTTTGGGAAAACTCTCATGTTTTCAGGGAATTATATGCATATTCCTCTCTTATGTGTAACAGTTTAGCTTAACATGGTGGGAGGGGGGAAGTGCAGAATACACTTAGAAATTTGTGTAAAATAGGTATTCTCTCAGTACTTAGCCATGTTCTTTTCATAAGTTTGTGATATAATTCTCAGCAGAGAAAGAAACAGATGTCAGAAAATCCAGACAGCATCAAATCATAATGGAAAAATATTTGCTTTATTTCATAAGGGTTTGTGGTGGCAAAACAACTCTGTGACCAGGGCAAGAAGGCGCTGCAGCAGAACTTCCCTTTCCTGGAATCATGGCAGTGACACCATCAGCCCTGCTATATCCTTGCCAGGTAGAATTGCATTTCTGAGGCATAAAGCACGTAAGCACATTCTCTTGCTAAATTAATGTTCACTTCTAGGTGCTCGAATGTGCTTACCTCCAACACTTGGGTCCCTCCAGTCTAAATACTATATTACTTCAGGGACTCACTCTGTGGCTTTGTGTTTAAGACGACAGAGCTACACGTCCGTCGCTGGCTAGGAATTTCCTTGGATCCCATCATGTCTTCCCAGTACCACCTCCGTTCTCAGACCGTGGTAGCACTGAAGGCTTGTTGCGGGGGCCACTGAAGGAGACCATTGTTCTTCATTTGTGAAATGAGATTGAGAGCTCGGTTCTTCCATTTAATTTCTGGGTTATTTTCTTAAATATTCTTCTTGGGACTGTTTAAACAGAAAAGAATTTTGACAATGACTGATTAAACATTTTTTAACTGGAAAACAAAAAGCGTTAATCAGTGACTTTCTGGATAGTGCTTTATTTTTACTGCCCTTGAGCATCTGTTTTTTTTTTTTTTTTTTTTTTTTTTTTTGTTAGCCCAGCTAAACCCTTAAGAAGTTAGTTGAAAATGTTCTATGTTGAGAACATATCAAAACTTTATCAAGTCTGCAGTTGAATAGTCCTTGTGTTTCATGTGTTACTTTTCTGCACGTGGATCCAAGAAAGTTCCTTGTCCGCAGCCACTGCGTTGATGGGTATCTCCTCTATGCTGTTACCCACCTGAAGTTGCATGGTCTCTTTCCCCTGGAATTTAATGATTGTTAAATCTGATTGCTTCTTAAGACATTAGCAGGAAAGGTCTGAGCTCTTCGCCCTACTTCCAGTTGTCCTCCCTCAAGCCCTCAGTGAGGCTGCACTCTGTCCCTGTGTGAGAGTGGGATGCGACGCTGAACCTGCTGGGAGAAGCTCGCCAGGGGAGCGACCGAGTCACCCCTGCCTGAACCTATTGGTGATCGGTAGTCACGTACGAAGGCTTTGTCAGCCAGGGGCCCGAGTGGGGATAAAATAGCAGTCCCCCTCCCCCTGCCACCTTACCATTTGGTTTGTCTCCTGTCCCCGATCTCCTACCCAGCCACTCTCTTCCAATGTGACTTTCTTATGGTCCCTGAGAGACACACTGCCATTTCCTCCCACAAACTTCTATGTTTACCTCTTCTTGTCTGGAGGCTTCCTTCAGACAGCCTCTTGGCAGGCTCCTCTGCGCCATCCACAGCGCCCTTCCAGGTCAGCTTCTCCAAGACAGTGCTAGACAATGTCTTGAACTCAAATTACTATTCTTAGTTTTCTCGTTTTGCCAGTGAATATTTTGCGGTAGCCTTATCAGCTTTCTTCATCTTCTTCATTTTCTTTTCTTTTTAGTTTTTTTTTGAGAGTTGATTATTTATTTGTTTATTTATTTATTTGGTACAGGGTCTCCCTACGCAGCTTGGACTTGGAGTGATCCTCCTGTCTCAGCCTCGCCAGTGCTGGGATCACAGGGGTGCGCCATCACGCCAGTTTTAGTGGTCCGCATGGAGAGCCCAAGGTTCTGGGGCCAGCATGGCATGGAGTGCCAGGAATCAAACCTGGGTCCCACTACTTGCCAACCAGGCATTTAGACTGCCAAGCTACCACCCCAGCGCAGGCATATGTGCTTTCTAAGCACAGATATTTGGGGGACTTTTCTGATGTCATTTGGAACTACAGACAATTTTAATCTAGAAAGCAGCATAGTAAAATTTCAGAATGAAGCTGGAAGTAAGGACTATGCAGAAAGCTGTTCAGTAGCTCTCTTGAGACTGCTTCTGGTCAAGATGAAGTTACAGGAACCAGATTTACCATCAGGCCTGATTAATCAAATGAACAAAATACAGGAGACAGTGGTTTCTAAGACGCTGGCAGTTGGACAGCTGCACAGTGATTCTTCAGAGACTGGACACGAATGAATGAGGCTGAAATGTCCCAGCTGAGTTCCTCGACAGAGATGAAGCCACTGGCCCCATGCAGTGAAGTCTCAGGGAGAGCCTGGGAGACCCCAGAGCTGGGCAGCCAGAGCTGAGCACCAGGTGCAGACCACTGTGGTTCACAGAAAGAGGGCTGGAGGGAGGGGAGAGGGCTGTTCTGAGGAGAGGCGTGGTATGTGGAGCTTCCCTCTGCAGCATGCCAGGGCAGAGGGATGGCACATACACAGGGAATGACCCGAGTGAAGCACGGCATTGTGAGGAGGGTGCCCAGCAGCCCTGCAGGACTTAGAGTGCGAGAATCAACAATGGCTTGGTAGCCGGCATCGTGGGTAGCTAGTGGGGAGCAGCCTAGGCTAAAGGCTAATCTGGTCTAAGAAAGGAAAGCTTATACAAAAGATGCGGAAAATCTGTCTCTAAATAACTGAAGCCCAGAGGAAAAATTATGACAATCCGAAAATACGTAGCACCAAAGAAGACAAGCTCATAATGTCTGAAATTTAGCATGAAACCGGGTGAAGTTGCTGTCTATAATCCATAAGTTAGGGAAATAATCACTTAAAATCTACCCAGAAATGAAGCAAATGCAGAATTTCTAGGCAAAGAAGTTAAAAGTTTTAACTTTATTTTGTGCATAAAAATGTTGAGTAGAGTCATAGATGTTCAAAAAGGTTTCAGTAACACTTCTAGAACCGGATCTAGGACATCTGACTGTGAAGGGATGCTGGGTGCGATTGATGACTGCTCAGCTACTGCAGACCAAGACTGAGAAAGCCCTGCGCTGGTAGAGCGAGCAATATGAACTATCTGGAGAGGAAGACGTGGACACAACAGCAGTGGGTTCTGCAGTCCTTCAGGGACCGCCCCTATAGGTTAAGACAAGACCCAAAGGAGGGAGAGAGCCAGCCGACCCGATCCCTGAGGAGACAGTGGCCGGAAGGACTTCACAGTGCAGGAAAAGTCTTCAGAGTTGTAGGGAGGCACGTAACTTATAGATAAGTAAAACCCAGCGGTAAAAGTCTCAACAGGCGTGTGTGAGCAGAGACCCGTCGTACACCGAGGAATGAAGCAAAGGACAAAAGGATGACAGAATTTACTCCATGTTTACAGTACAAAAAATTCAGACTGAAATTCTGCCGGAGAAATTATATTTTAAAAAAGAAGGCAAAATACTTTTTTGCATTCAAGAGCTGAGAGAATTCAATCAGGCAACTTAACATGAAAAGAAATATTTCTAAAAAGTCTTTAAGCAAAAGAAAAATGATGCCTTTTGAAGAACAACATTTATTTAATTCTTGCTTGAATCAGCATTGCATAATTTTGGGGTATAGATATTTCTTATGTTTTATTAGTTTATATATGATAATTCCTTTCCTGGAGGCTATTATAATGACACCTTTGTTTGGCTTTTAATTTCCAATTTATTGTCACTAGTATATAGAAATAAAATTGATTTTTTTTTTTTTTTTTTTTTTTTTTTTTTTTTTTTTTTTTTTTTTTTTTTTTTGTCTTTTTGAGATAGAGTCTTGCTATGCAGTTCAGGTTGGCCTTGAGCTAACTTTTGTAGCCCAGGCTGGTCTGGAACTCACACCGATCTTCCTGCCTCAACCTCCAAAGTGCTGGGGTTACAGGCATGCGCCACCACGCCCGGCAATTGATTTTTGATTATTGACTTTATACAGTAGAATCTTGCCACAGTTTGCAGACATTATAAATTACATTGACAGAGAGCCACATAAAATCGGAGTTTCCGAAGGAGGACGACAGCTGGGACTGAGGTTTCTGGTCATTCACTTGGGTGCAGAATTAGGGAACAAATTCAGTGTAAGGTGGGTCAGACGTCAAGGTCATGCGGCAGAGGGACAGGGCCCCCAGGATGCACCAAGCGACCCAGCGCGCAGTGTGGGTCGAGGACCCCCTCGGTACCCCCTAACATCCCTGTCGGTGGCCTGGCCGTGACAGTCACTGGGCAGGGAGCTGAGGGTGTGCAGGGAAACCCGCTCGCAGGGAAAGCAGCTGGGTGGCCGCGCAGACGCACTGCCTTGCGCGGGAGGAAGGACAGAGCATCTCAGAAATGCCACGTGCCCCTGGAACGATGCGTGATAAAGAGGTGAGAATGACAAGCGACGAAAGGAACTTCTAATCATTGTCTGCTGGGAGGACTGCTGTACGGAAAGAGATTAAACTACATTTATTATGCTTAATAGCAGAGCCACGACAGCTGGCAGAAACAGTACAAAAAGCAGATTTAAAAAGCATATGTAAGAGGAATTTCAGACATCAGAGCTGTTTAGAAATGCGCACACGGCTTTACATAAGAAATCCTCCTCAGTAGCAGCACAGGCCACCGCCCGCAGGAACACGCCTCGGAGATGCTGGGGGGCGCTAGCGGAGCCAGCTTGTGGGAAAGCACTTAGCTGCGGCTTTCTCTTTCTTTCAGAGAGTTCCACGGAAGTAGGTCACCAAAAATATTTTCAGGAGCAGGAAAACACTACCATAGAAACAGAAAGTTTCAGCGTTCCTCATAGAGCCATGCGCATTCTGGAAAATACCAGCCCTACAGATGAAGGAGAGTTTCCAGAGAGCCCCTGTTCATTAGAATACTGGCATCAGGTTGTTTTGTTTTTTTCAAGAATAACAGAGGTGCAGCCTCTCCTCTCTGTCATCGGAGGATTCCAGAATTTGCCCACAGAGTGGCTATTTACAAAAATTAGGCAAGTGCTTGTGTTGCCCTGTCAGCGAGCGTGTCTCGGTGGTGCAAAGACATTCTGCACTTCAAAAGCCTCTGTAGTGCTCAGGAGAAGGACTCGGGCTGAATACATTTTTTGCCTACACCAATTTGTCGCTAAGCAGAAGTTTTGGTACCTCTGATTATGTAACGCTACTTGTTCCTTTCCCTGGGAGACGCCCCGGTTTTCATGAAGTTAGCAAAGCCCAACTCAGCCAAAGCATGCTTTGTGCTTCTTTCTGGATACTGGGCAACGGGGTGGTCTGTGAGATGAATAAAGGATTCATTGCCTCGGACAGTGGAACACCGAGCCTACATAAAAACTCTCTGAAAGCGAGGATGCGAGCCATGACGGACTCAGCAAGGGTGCCAGTTGAAGGGCATCTTTCTTCGAAGGGACCTGGATTGTATTTGCTGCAGGTTGGGCGCTGATCAAGCTCAGGTTTCAGCACTTACAGCACTTAGGAATGGCATTGCAGTGAGACGAGATCCCTAAGCTGCCGCTGCACTGACTCTGCTACAGATGTCGTCCTTTACATTCTGCGACGTGCGGAGCAGCGTAGGCACTGGGGCTGCCACCAGCCAATGGGGTCCCGAGTCCGGAAGTGAGACCTGCTGGTGGAGCTACTTCTCCCTAGAGAAGACTGGCCTTGGCCTCCTAACGGGCGGGCGCGCTGGTCCACAGCAGCAGGGGAGGAGTTCTAGACACTGCCCTTTCTCCCTGTTGGGCTCTTTTTTTTTTCCCTGCCCTGAAAGCTTTCCAGGCACCAACTGGAGAAGAGTGTTGTTTCTGTCTTCACTCTTGAGTATAGCCTGGTGTTTGTCATCTGGCATGTTCTTATTAAGGAAGGATCTGCGTGAACTTCTTGGAAGATGCGTGGAGCTCTCGACTTTTAATCACTGATGTATTTCTCAGTCTGCACCATGTGTTTGTTGAAAATCTTTGTCAGAAATTATTTTAGTATTGTCACTTTTGCCTGTGCTTTTTTCATTAACAATTAATGTCAAAACTAAATTAATATTTTATGTTTATGAACTCACACTTGTCCAACCAGTTCTTAAACAAGTTTTCTTTTAATCTTCAATTTGCAAAAAGATACTGTGTGGATAAATTAATATATTTTTGCGTGTTCTGAGCAGTAGAAGAGGGATGAGGATTTTTTGCCTAATAGTAGCACCTGTTATTTGTCAATAGCATATTAGATGGGATTAGGTGGACAGAAAATCCAAAAGCAGTAGCAAATCCTGGATGTTTTCAGACTTACGGAAGATAACCCAGGGAGAACCTTAGGAGCATAAGAAAACAGAGTAAAATAAATTGAACTCCAGGAGATTCTGCATTTGGAAGGTGACCTTAGCATTGCCAGCAGGTTAATGTTGAGAAGGCATGTGTCTTCTCTAGCTTGGAGTCTTCAAAGCCCTGGGCTACATGAGTTGGAATGGTTCCATGTATTCAAATCAATTCTTTCAGGAGTCCATCTGCCTTGGGCGCAGGAGAGGAAGATGGCTTCTAATGCATGAACCGAATAGAGGTAGCGTGCCCCTGACCTGATTTCTTTTGATCTTCTGATCTGGTCTGAGCTTCAAGTTACCTGGCAAATGTTGATCTTTGAATTTTCAAACTCTGCCCACCAAAGTAGAATTTAGACTTTATCCTAAGACTTTTTTTTTTTTTTTTAATTTATATTAGTATAGAGACTACAGGATCTCACTACGTGGATAGGACACACAATGATTCCCCTGTTTTCAGCCTCTCACACCGTGGCGCTTCAGGCATGGGCCACTATGCCCAGTCTCAATCACCATATCAGCGTGTCCCCTCAACAGGTCTGGCAAGGCAGGCTGGGGATTGAAGCCCTGCCGCTGCACTCTGCCTAAGCAGGCGCTTTAGTACGTTGAGCTATCTGGCCAGCCTCCCAAGACTCTGTCTTGATGGTGAGATATTTCTAATGGTCAGCTTGTGTGTGCACCAGACATTAATCCATGGCCTTATGAACATCAGCCAAGCTACCAGCCACTGAGCTCCATTCCCGGCCCCAGGCTCCACCGTGAATAGGAAAGTCGTGATGTCAATGTCTCCTATAGGAATTAGATCATTATTTTATTCTTTATGTCAATATTCTTCTGCAACTTGTAAAAAATATAGGAAAAGTTGCCTCTTTTCTAATGCAAAATCTTACTGCATATGAGGCTATTTTCTTTTCTTTGTAAAGAACAAAGAATAATTTTTAGGGTAAATAAGGAGGGGCCATTATTCTATTTAAAGGAGAATGAGTATTTCAGAATTTCAATTTTGAAAAATTACTGTGGATTCTTTTTCATTTTCTAGTTTTGACTTCTTCAATGTGTAATAGTTGTATGATTAAACAATTTTCAGTATTTTTTTTCTTTTTTATCCATGTTTCGGTTACAGATATTGAAAGTTCTTATTGTCTAGCTCTCATTCTCCTATGTGCAGATCCAAGGCCTTAGAAAAAAATATTAAAATTAACTGAAAACTAGTTGAAGACCACCTTGTCTCATTCCATTACGGAAGAACCACAAAATACGACACTTGGTGAGATTTGACTTTCCCTATAATTTTCTGTGCAAGCATACAATTTCTTTATGTTGTGTTGCTTTCTGAGCCAATTTCTTTATTAGCAAAATGCCTATTTGGCAGTAATATCTTTGCCCCTTTGAAAACTATGGAAAAATTCTAGCCACACTTCAATTATCAGTGATTTAGCCCATCACACGGAGTCAGCGGGGGCTTAATCTGCAGTCCGGTCCCGTTTGACGCACCTACACTCCTTCAGCAGGGAGGAATGGCCAGCTGGGGGGAAGTGCGGGAGGCGTTGAGAGACAGAGTCACAGAGAAAGGAAGAGCCGTCCAGGCCAAGGACAGAGGGCGGCAGGCACACAAGTCCTCATCGTGTGATTTACTGCCCCAGGAAACGCTGGCTTCTCAATTTTTCCCATTCTTTGTGAAATTTATGACAAGGTTGTGGGACATTATTGGCTTGGGTACATTAAAAAGTGAGGTAAAACAGAAAATCATGAGACTAGCATTTTCATTCTCTACATGAAAGCGCAAAGCAAGGTGTGTCTTCGGACCTTGTCCCTATGTTACTGGCTGTCACTTCCCCTGTGGAGTTTTCTTTTCTTTGTTCTTTTTCAGTGAACACTGAGTTGCTTTGTGTCTCTCAGAGCTAGTGTTCAGCAGGTCCCGAGAATTATCCCTGCCAACGAGAAGCGAGGACCAGAAACTCCTGGCAGGGAATAATGGGCTGATCTGAGGGCAATGAGAAGAGCGTAGGCAGCAGCGCCGCCCTCCACCCTGCGCAGCCTCAGCCCTGCAGCAGCGAGACTTTGCTCTGAGGAGAAAGCCCTGGCACGCCCTGCCTGAGAATGACAGTGGCGGCCGCAGAGACTCCCTAGCGGCAGCACGATGTCCCCAGGCCCTCTTTTCTAGTCTCCTGTTCCTTCTTGGCCATGGGGATCTGTTCAGCTCTGTCTTTGTAGTCTGCAGCTTCGTGGGAGCTTTGCTGCTGGCTAAACCCACAAAATTTTAAATCATCCAGCTGGATTCTTTCTCCCGATTCTCAGCATGAATCTGACTAAGAGACCACAGCACTATCCACTAAAAAAAGGAAAATATAATGCTTTCACAAATGAAAATTCATGTACTTTCATTGTACTATTCACGATACTAAAATTTATATTTTATGATTTACTTAAAAGCAGTGATTTATTTTTAATTCTGGTTTTTAAACACCGTGTTTCCTTATGCACTGGTAACTATTGTCCTATCCCCCTTGACTGTTTCTCCATCTTCTCTCTCGACTGGCTTTACATTTAGCTCACACATGCCTGCTACTTTTGTGTTATTTAATAAGTCTCCTGGACAAAAATTTGGCTTATGTTTTCTCAAAGAAAATTACATCCTTTAAATGCGGATTACCTGTGAATAATAATAATAATAATAATAATAATAATAATAATAATAATAATAATAATAAACAGCAACAACGAAAACAATAACAGAGACAGAGGTGGGAAACAGGCAAAACTGACATTGGCCTCAGGCTACTACGTTCTGTGGTCAGGACTGAACAATGTGATAACTGATATTCCAACTGTTAAAGTTCCTCCCAAACAATAATGAGTGAGGCAGGGTAGCTCTGTCTTAAGAGATCTTTGAAGTGGCTTAATTCCTGACATAACCTATTATTTACTACTTTAGGGGAAATGTTTCAGGGGGTTGTTCTGATCACTTTAGTATAAAACCTAGAGCATTTGGTTCCACTCAACTTACAATTCTATCGTGTTTCTCTGGGACTGGAGGAATGAAAAAGAATAGATGTATAATTTAAAAAAAAAGATACAGTTCAGCAACTACACTGGTGCCTGAAATGCAGACCAAGTAAACAAATATGAAGATAAGTCAAGAATAATCATTCTGAAGAGAGAAGAGAAGGGAAGGGGGGATGAGGGGAGGGGAGGGGAGGGGAAAGGAGAGGAGGGGAGGGGA
>PVJA010017368.1:0-41785 GCA_004027025.1 Myocastor coypus | reverse complement strand
TGTGTGTGTGTGTGTGTGTGTGAGGTCACTGGGTTGTGAATACATCAGTCATTCCAGGAATTGTGTGTGTGTGTGTGCGTGTGTGCTGCAAGAGCAGTAGAAATCTGTGCGTGAAAACAGAAGCATGTACCTGACCGATGCATTGGTTTGCTGAGTCCTTTCCCACAAAAAAAAAGGGAAAAAGAAAAAAAAATCCAGCCCTAGCAAGACGGTTGTAGCAGGACAGAAGAAGAAAAACCCACCGTCAGCAAAATTTGCAAAGCATGATTGGCTTCGGTAGTCAGTGAGGCAGAGGGTTGTTTGGTCCCTCCCTGCAAATCTTGTCCCTCAGATGAATTTTCTAAATTCATTCTGCATGATCAGGATAGAGCTGCTGCAGGCAATGAGGCATGCAGTCTCCAGGTGACTGAAGTTTCAGGGACAAATGTGACTTCCAAAAGAGTCACTGCACCATCTGTGTGCTCGACCCTGTGCATGCTCAGAAGCTGCACTACCCCGAGCTTCAAGACAGGTGTTTCCTGAGGAGGAAGTGGAGGAGGAAGAAGAAGAAGAGGAGGAGGAGGAGGAGGAGGAGGAGGAGGAGGAGGAGGAGGAGGAGGAGGAGGAAGGCTCTTCCTCCTGGTGTGGGTGAGGACATGCTCTTCCAGGCTGGAACTGGGCTAGGAAAGCCCCCAGGCTCAGTAAACAGAAATCCTACTTGGGAGTTACACTCATTGCCTATTTATTTATTTACAAGAGTCACCATCTATATTCAACAACTTTCTCAGGTGTTTGAGAGAAAACGAAACCGTATTCTCTTTCCCCAAAATTAAGGCAGGATCTGGTGTACTTAGGGCACCTCATACCCTAACCCTTGTTTGAATGGATCCAGAGGCAGGTGGAGGTCTCAGCTTCACAAAGCTGAGCAGCCCTGGATAAATGAATTCCCAGCTCGCAAGCCAGGGAGGGCTTGCCTGCTTCACACCGACTGATGGGCGCGTGAGGACTCTGTGTGCTTGGGCAGCATGCTTCTTGCCTCCCGAATCCTTTGCCATGACCATTACTGCTTGCTTAAGAAGGATGTGGTGGAGAGGTAATCTTCCTAGCCTGCAGTCTTCCACTGGCTTCTTCCCCGTGCCAATTACGTGGCGTGAAGGAAGATGGGAAACCACATTGTGTTTAAAGCTCAGTGTACTTTCCCCACTGAGTCAGGTGTGTGGTTCATTACTATGTATGATTCGGTGGGTCTCTGCTGCCTCCATTCAGCAGCACTCTGCAGGCGAAAGAGCGGTGTCCAATAATCATTGTAGTCATGCTGATAATCTGGGAAAACCACTTTAACATTTACAGTGCAAACCTCAGAGGTATTCCTTTTTCTCATGTACTACTTACTCATCAGTTATAGTTCTATGACCTTCGATTAAACTCTATAATGACACCTCCAAACAGCAGCACAGGGGAAGGTGACATGCACATCACTACATCACACTTTGGAACAAGTGTGGAGAGACATTTGTACTTCTTTTTCTTTCCCTTTTTTTTTTTTTCTTTTTTAAATCTTTTATGTATTTATTTGGTACAGGGTCTCACTACACAGCTCAGACTCATACTGATCCTGCTGTCTCAGCCTCCCCAGCACTGGGATTACAGGTGTGCACCACCATGCCTGGTTTCGGGGGTCATTACAGCAGTGCAGCCTTATGCTCACCAGGCAGACACTTAGGTGGATGAGCTATCTCCCTGGCCTCTACACCTTAACAGGAAGGCATATTCCTTTGGGTGCCTTTGGGTGCATCCTACATGTTGGAAGACAGTTGTCATTAATTCTTGAGTTCTGATGTCAGGGAGAGAGCAACTACAGGCTACATGAAAGGTGACGACTGATATTATCTTTATAGATTCATAAGAAAAGCTATTCTTCATTTTTTACCCTAATTCATCCTAAAACCTCTGAAAATATACCTGTCAGGATCTTCTCTTTTCTATAGGTTTATATGTATCTTTGTGCTTCTACTCCAATTGGGAAAACATGAACTTATTGAACATTCAGTTTGCAGTGTAAGTATGTCCAGGTATTTTGCACACAGTATGTCACCTGTTTTTTATAAATCTGTGAGTCATGAGGAGTACTTCTGTTCCTGTTTTATAGATGAAAAGCAAATATCTTAAGTGATTTCTATGAAATCCCAGCAAAACCATGCTAGAGCTGAGACTGAAATCTAGGACTATCTGATACCACAGTACTGTAGTAAAGGGTGTTCACCCCCTGAGCTACTCTCTATAACAACAACCCTTTGAACTAAGAAAGAGCAAGGACCATACTTTGAATGCCATGTTTAACCCATGACTGGAGAGGAGATTGCTACTAATCTTCTACATAAAGTGGCTAGTGGTTAGAAATGGCGCAAAGCACAGTATACATCTAGGCAAATTCTACCATCTGCTCCATGTAGAACCTGCAGAAAGAGCTTAGTAGACTAACTGCCAGACCATTTCTCCTTTAATATCCATTATCATGGAATCTGAACAAGCCATGGTAAGGCCCCAGGTTCAGCTGTCCTCTGGCCCTTAGGACTTAGTACCACACCTCTAGGACAATTTCTGGGGACAGTTGGTGTTAAGAAGCAAGAATTGATGAGGTGATGTGAGATTGCACAAAGCCCTTTAAATTCAGAAATGCTCAGGCAACCTGGGTTCTCACCCAGTTGTGTGACATTATACAGGGCTCATTACTAATTTAGATGGCAGCATTTTCTTCTTGTAAAATGACAGAGCTAGGCCAGCAAACTGCAGGAATTTTTATTAGACAGTGAGATTCTATCGTTCTTATATAACATTCTGCCATATAATTCATAAGATCCATGTATAATGACAGTGGATAAAAAAGATATATACTAGAATATTTTTCTCTCTAAGGTAAAATAGATTTGCATCATTAGGTTTTAATAATATCGTTGAAAAGTGTTAACCATGTCATGCTTGACTGAGGCACTGTGCATGCTTCCTGGTTCCCACACCAGGCCTTGTCTATTCACTGAACTTTTCTGAGCTCCCGAAGTGGGTAAAACTTCCTTGGTAATGAGGCTTAGCTCTTATTTTTCAGCCTCTGCAAAGACCTGATTGAACCCAAATCAATGTTTATAACTACTTATATGTTTCTTTGCAATTCAAGGATTAGCAAAGATTTAAAAAAAATTTTTGTAAATGAGATGTGATGGCGCACACCTGTAATCCCAGCATTCAGGGAGGCTGAGGCAAGAGGATTGCTGTGAGTTTGAGGCCAGCCTGGGCTACATAAGTGAGTTCAAGGCCAGCCTGAACTGCATAGTGAAATCCTGTGTCAACACACACACACACACACACACACACACACACACACACACACACACACACAGAATAGAAATTCTCTACGCTGTTGGTCCAGTTTCCTTACCTGCACTGATCCAATGGTCTTTTCCTGACTGGTTCAGGACTTCAAGGGCTTGGGTTGGAAGAGTGGGAAATCAAAGCCCTGCACAATGCAGGTGAAAGAATATAGGCCACCCCCTCTCCCTGAAGACAACACTCTCTTACCTCTCCCTGCCATCTTAGGCAAGAACTCATCCTAACAGTGTTTTTAATCTTTTCCACTTAAAAATTATTAAAATTGAAATGTTTCTATAATGTTTTGCAAAACACACTGTGTTTAAAGGATGCTTTTCATTTTAACTCATTTGCTGTGACATCGTACACCACTGGACCTCATTGCTTTTAATTCTGCCTCAAAGTTGACCAGAGAATGCTCAGGCCTGTTTCAGATATGTCCAGACGTTTTTCCATATGTTGAATCTAAACATTGCAAAAGAAAGAACAGAGGTGTGGAGAGACAGCTCAGCAGACTAAGAGCCTGCCTGGCCAGTGCAAAGTCTTGAGTTCAACCCTTAGCACCAAAAAAAGAAAAAAAAAAAATTCCAAGCTTCTGGATTGATCCAAGACAGCTTTAGATTGAACAGCAATTCGATTTCTTCCTTGATTTAGTTAAATAAATCACCCAGGCCCAGGATGAAAACATAGACGTGACTCATTTCTGTGGGCTCTCACTGCAGGGGGAGCTGGCGGACAGGGGTTGCAATTGTAACAGCCCTCCAGGCTCTGACTTAACTCCAGAGCACGCTGAATTGCACTGTAGGCCCCCAAATTAAGTATATCTTTGTCTTTGGAGACCTTCTTCCTGAAAATGGTGAGTGGGGATGTGGAGTCAGCCTCCCGCGGTGGGTTGCGGAAGTTAAAACTGTGCTGGCCTCTCCAACATGTGCGTGGTAACTGGCCTCCGTGTGGCTCCCGTCCCCCTGGGTGGAAGGTCGGGTCTTAGACTCCAGGCTGAATTCAGTCCTCCTGACTCCTGGCTTGAGTTTAAGGAGCATGCGTGGTTGTAGATTTAAAATGCCATAAGAAAAATAGCAAGAGAGCATCTCTACTGAGTCATGGGATGCTAACGTGAGCAGAGTGTCTTGAGGATTACTAAGAGACTGACTGTTCCACGTTAAAAACCCTTGTGCCTCTCCCCTATAAGGGACCTGTCCCCTGGGCAAACTGAAAGCTGATTACCAGTGCTTGGTGTTTCCTGAAAGTGTTGAAATTACACCTAACCATCTCTTGGAGAGAGAGAAAAAAATAAATCGGGGATTTTTCTCAAGTTTTTTTGTTTGTTTCTTTGCATTTATTTCACAATAGTAGCTACCGTGAACCTTCATTAGTCTAATTATTTTATCATTATATGAGAACATAAAGTATAGGAATCACACATAGAAGCCAGAACATTTGCCAGGGGCAGGGGTAGAAATGGAATACAAAATCACAGTGCAGTGTCCCTTTAAAGTGACATTGTAATCTATACTTTCTTTAGGAAAGATCCTTAGAGCTGAGTTGTTTGTTGGAATCAAGGCTCATTCTCTGTTCTTTGGACAAGCTTGGGGACTCTGAAAGGTGCCTGATGAGCTTGTGGTTAGTCACAGGATCCGTGTCAGAACTATCAGCATCTCCTCTTCTTTGGAACCCTCTTCCGACACAGAGAAGCCTCACTGGGGACCCCGGGCTTCCCTGCTGTCACAGGAGCTGTAGGGCACAGTTGGAGCTATGTCTCTGATCCCTAGCACCGTGGATTCAAGCAATTGTGGATGGAAAACATCTGAGAACAAACTGTAGTAGAACTAAACATATGGATCCTTTTCTCTTTCCATCATCCCTAAACAATGCAGCATAGAAACTATTTACATAACACTAACATTTTATTAGATAGCATGTCTAACATAGAGATGAGTCAGGACACAGGAAGGTATGTGAGGATTATATGCAAATAATGGTATTTTACATTAGAGACTTGGGCATCTGTGGATTTCTGACTTTGTTGCAGGCTGTGCCGGGGTGGGTAGGATACAGTACTTCACGCCTGGGTAGGGGAGATTCCAGACCTTCCACATACACTTCCATGAAGGTAATTACTGTATGTGCTGGCTGTAAGACATGGTGTTGGTGTTGACTATTAGAGGTTTTATAATAATAATAGTAATAAAAAAACATGTAGCTCTTATTATCATGTATCTTGGATATAGTTTTCAAAAACGTTCCGTAACATTCTGAATGATCAGTTACTGTGGATGAGAAATGTACTGTACCATGAGAGGAAGACATCAAGTCTTATGGTATGAAAAGCTGCCTTCCTGAGGAGGTCGCTGTGAGCTGACAGGGTGGGGTGGACCTGGCACTGAGGCAGCACTGAATGGGAGCCACTCTGAGCAGAAGCTAGAGTGACTCGGTGAGGGATATGTTAAATAGATCTCGTCTATGGATCCAGACTGTCCAGGACCGATAGATCCTGGGCACAGCCCCCATTACAACCTTGAGTCCACGTCTAACCCCTTTGTAACTCAATTTCCTCCATCTCTCAGTACTGTGTGTACTAACTGGGCCTGTAATACCTAAAACGGTGCTTCTAAAGCCCTGATTGGCTCCTGAGGATTCTGATAAAGATGCAGTTGTCTGCACAGCTGAGTTGATTGAGATTCTGCCTTTCTAGCATGCTTCAAGTGATGCTGATGTTTCTGTTTCAAGCCCCACATGCTGTGGTGGGATGCATCAGGGGCTAAGAATGGCACTGTAAACCAGGAAGTGCCAGTGGTTAACCCCTTCAGCACTGCTCTTTTCCCTTATCCTACAAATTGCCATCAAACTGGTTTTCTTAGGGGCCTGCAAACTGATGTAAAAAAGGTCCTTATATTTCAACACAAAAAGCTGAAACTCCCTCTTCTGAATGGGTAGCCTTCACCATCTCCCAAGTAAAGGCAAAGAGACCCACAGACTCCTGGGATCACCCTTCTATTCCCTTTGGTAAGAGCAGTAAAGCATGGAAAAGAACAGGGGAAGCTCTTATTTTGTGTGGGCACTGGGTCTGGGAGCTCTTTGGCGGTGCGTCTGGATGACACACTTTGCATAAAGAGCTTCATCCACTTCTTTGATTCTTGAATTCTGTGATGTCCTGGTTCTTTTCCTCCTTCCCTGGAGTTTCTCTGCACCTTGCCAGCTCTTCCTATTCTCATATATATGGTGTCTTTCCCATGAAATGGTCTTCATTATTCATCCTCTCGGTATTCTCGTCCAGCCAAACATGGGTTATTTTGTCCATGTGTGTAGACCATCTGCAGTGGGTGAGGTTTGCATGTACTAATATCTTGTTAGTTATCACATCCTGGTCATGGAAAGCATAGGTGGCAGGTGGACTCCTTGGGGACCAAAGCCTCGACTTTGGCTGGCACCTTGTAAGAAGTGCAGATCTGTAGGCCTTGCTTTTGATCTGCTGCAACTCTGGAGTGGGACTTGGTGCCTGTGCCCTCTGGGTGATGAGCTTCTGCTGATGTGTGGGAACCCTTGTTCAAGGTGCTCCATCTTAGCCAAGTGTAGGGGACACGGGTGGAGCTTAACAACACTGCTATGTAGGTCCCTTCTCTCAGGATTCAGCATAATTAATAGAGGAGTGGCTGGACATTGTGACCTTCAGATCTCTAGTGGAGGTTATGATGGATTGCCAGCAGTGGGAGCCAAAGCCTCCTCCTCTTTCCTTTCCCATTCTGTCAGCCTGTTTCTTGAGCCTCTTTATGTCTAGGCCTGCAGATTATATTTCCTCACAAAACAGCCTATATACACCTCCTGACATATTTCCCCCTCACCATTGCTCATAAGGACTTCTGATAGCATGGAGAAGAAATTACAAACTCCTTACCATGACCCCTGAGGACTTTCCTTGGCTAAACCCCCAACTTCACTTTTATTTTTGGTTCACATGCAGTCAAATGCTGCAACCAGCCAAAGCAAACACGTTCTCAACGTTCCTGCTTTCAGCCCTTTATTTGTAGTACTCCTTTTGCTCGCAGTGTCTTTCACATTGTCAAAATCATACACATCTCTTAAGGCTGATGTCCCAAAGCCACTTTCTTCAGTGAGCTTCTGAAACTGCTTCCAGAAAGAGAAAGCATCTTCGTGCACTTCAGGTAGTTGTCTTCATCTCAGTGTGACGTGCATTAAAAGCGTGTGGGAAGTCACTCTCACTATGGATGCCCAATGAACCCATAGAGTAGGTAGATTTCTCTTCACAAATTAATTTTCTTAAAGGACCTGGCTGGAAGGAAGCAGACCATAAGACAAACCTGGAGAAACATTGCAAAAAAAGAGAAAGGCCCATTCCAGGCTAACCTCCCACAAGCACGTCTAAGCTGTAGAGTGAGAGCCACAGAAGGCCAGGGAAGCTGTTTCCATAATTGAGCCTCAGACACCACAACTTTGGATTCAGAGAACAAAGGGCCACGAGGAGAGGAGGAGAGAGCACTTTGTCTGCATGGTGTCAGCTTAGGAGAGGCTGCAAGAGAGTGTGACACCCCTGGGACACCAGCAGCACTGCCAGAATTAGCAAATGAATGTGCAGGGCACGTACCAAAATTGAATCGCAGATAGAAGTATACTTTTTAATATAAGTATGTAAAAATGCTGCTTTCCTTGTTATCTGGAGAACACCACAGAATCACATCTGGAGACTTTGGAATGGGTTCAGAGCGTTGGGCGCAGCCAGGGCCTGCGCTCGCTCCTGGTGGGCAGCATCATTAGGGGCTGAAGAGGAAGGCCAGGAAAGGTCTGATTGGAAGCTAAGAAAGCCTATGCTCAGGACTCCTAGAAATTCTCAGGGAACCAACTAGAGTCTGATTAGAGTGAGGCTGACAGAAAAGGAAGTTTTGATTTTCATTTGATCTCCCTATATACTCTGGACTATGAAACCCTAGTTGCACTTATTATTTTAATGGTATCAAGAGTGCCAAAACTATGCTGGACAGGGGCCCGGCGGGATGGCTCAGTGGTCTAAAGCGCCTGCTTGGGAAGGCTTGGGCGGCTTCAGGGACCGCGGTTCGATCCCCGGCACCACATGCTGCGCCAGCCCTGCCATCAGGGCGGGCTGAGCTGGCCATAAAAATGAGCGAATAAACAAATAAAGGTTCTGAAACAAGAAAAAAAAAAAAAAAAAAAAACTATGCTGGACAGACTTCACTGAGCCCGTTTGTTTTATATTTTAACTGAGAGAATATGAAAGCTACATATAAGTATGTGAATGATATGTATATAATAAAAATTGCCTACCTGTATACACCCACATGAGAAAATGTTAATATATGCAGATGATGAATACATAGACAAGAAAATGTGTAGGGTGGAAATATTCACACCCAGAAACTCCAAAATATTGGAGTTACCCATTTCTTTCATAGAACCTTTGCTGCTAACGTTTGTACGAAGGTGTCTCTGGGCTCTTTAGAACCCATTTTACTTTCCTTGAAGATGGCCAAGTTTATAAGGAAGGATGTCACACCGTGTTCATATGTTTAGCTTTCTTCACATAATTTAAAGCGAGACTCTTGCATATATGTAAAAAAAAAAAAAAAAAAAAAAAAAAAAAAAAAAAAAAAAAAAAAAAAAAAAAAAAAAAAAAAAAAGCCACTGTAAAATGAAGTAAGTGTAAAAGAATTAGTTCAGCATGGGGAACCTCACTGAGTGCTGTCTTGGGGTGCCAGAGTCTGCTTGATGGAGCATTTATCACCCTTTCCCACTAAGAGTGGAGAACCCTGGACACCATCTGCAGGGTGGGCCCTACACTGCTCTTGTTTAACTCTCCACCTTTGTGGGAGAAGCCTTCTTTGTCTGCTCTCCTTTCTTTTCTGTGCAGTGAACAGTCACTGAGGACAGAGCTTGCGCGAGTGAGACGAGGCCTGAAGCCCCAGCGTGAGGACAGGGTGGCTGGGCACCAGGGAGTGACCTAGCAAAGACTGTGTGCCAGGGCTCCCCAGGGAACCAGAGAAGCTCGGGGCTGAACTAGTTTACTGTCCCCCTTCCGGAGATAGCACTTGTGTCTCCGAGGGAATGGCGCACGAGGCCGGCATTCTGGCACGACCCTTATTTTCCTCATTCTTTTTCTTCTCACCTTAGGGATGATCTTTAAGAAACTTAATCCTTTCTAGGCTGTGAAGATCTGGACACCATTTATTAACAGATTACACTCACATTGGAGTGACTCTTCCTAGGAAATTTCAAGTTTTGTACTTTTATAGTCAACTTGTCTTTAAAAAAGTTGTTTAAACAGAGGTATTGTCTTGTCCATCTTCCTCCTCATGGAAAATGATTTTGGCCACTGACTGCTGTATCCACAAGATTCTGCCTTACCCTGGGTTACTTTCTTCTTGAACTGGTATATCAAATGTGTCAGGGTTTCTTTGTAGCACTCTGACCACTGAGCCTGAAGCAACAGCTGTTTTTATTGAGCAAGCTGTGTCTCTTTATGACTTTAAGATTAGACAGTTAGGGCCACCAAGTAGCTCAGCGAATTAAAGCACCTACAAGCAGGCAAAGGGCCTGGTGTTCAATCCCTGGGCCTGCTGTGCCGGCCCCACCCCCCAGGGGCACACTGAGATAACAGTTAAGACTGGGTATGGTGGGGGGCACCTGTAATCCCAGCTCTTGGGAGGCTGTAAACAGGTGAATCAGTATAAGTCTGATCTAGTAGTGAAACCCTGAACACCCTGTAGACCCTTCCTTAAAAAAAAAAAAGTTGGACAGTTGCTTATTGACCCCCTCTTTTAAATTTTGAAGATAATCATGAAAGAAGTAGTTAATAGGAAACCAACAGATATATTTTAATCTAATTTTGTTTACTTGTATGACTTTGATTATCTCACTTAGTATTTTTATCTTTCAATTTTTCAAGATAGGATTTTATTTATTTATTTCTTACCAGGGATCTACTCAGGACCTTGTACCTGCCAGGCAGGACCTTATGTCCTTGAGCCATCTCCTCAGACCCTCCTTCAATTTTTCTATTAAAAAAATAGTTTTGTCTATAATAACCCTGCGTATTTCAAAACTTCTCACATTTGGTCACCTCCTAACAGCTAATACCTTTTGTAGATTTTTTTTGAAAATTAATTGAAACTTAAAATCATGAAAAAACTATGGAAAGCTTAAGAAACCAAAAATCACCACTCCACTTAACAACTCTCTGTATATATATATACAAATTTGCAGTCTTTAGCAGCAGCATACGCAACTGGCATCCAAGGTTGCACATCCTTTCTATGCTACTTTCATTGTTTCATAAACATATTCATAATTCTTGTACTGGTTCCACAATTGTGCTGCAAGTAGTTGTGACACAGTTTACCCAAGCCTTCACTCAGTGTTGTCTTTAGACCACTTCTGGACAATGCTTTGGGGCTGGCTTTTACATCCCCAACAAGCATACGAAAGAAAACAAATCACCTGTCTTGTCCCTAGAATCTATAGGAAAAGAGCATTTTCTTGTGAGGTAAAACCATTTGTGAAAGGAAAATACAAATGTAGGTCAGCAGATACCAGGGAAGCAAGCTCCCCCAGAAAACTCTTAGATGAAAACCAGGAGGACCCAACTATGTGTAAATTAGTTCTCCCAAATGCTATACATTGTAATGTACCATACCTGAAAGGACGGTCATCAAAGTGTGATGAATACTTAAGCTTCTAAGGGAAGCTCATGGCTTCTCAAATTAAGAAGTAAATTTGCACTGCTTTGACAAGGTTGGGATGGATAATTTTCCAAAGAAACACTTCAGGAACTTTCCCTTTACACAATGACCAGGGCTGCTCCCCAGACCAATGAAATAAGAGCCTCTGGGAAGGACCTGAGCACTGTTATATTGTCAAGCTCCTTGATGATTTCAGTACATAATGAGACTGAGGAACTTTGGAGGACCTCGGCTCTGGGGAAGATCCCTCTGACCCTCCTAGCTCTTTTGCAGACAAGGTGAGAGGATAAAGGAAAGCCCTGGTGAGGACCCAAGTCGCTTCCACAGAAACTCAACTTCACTCAGTTTTTGGCCTCAGACGACCAAACAAATGTTCTGACATGGGGGCGACAGTCCTGTTTCTCTCAGGTAAGCTCCCTCTGCAGGAGCTTTCTTTTTTCCTGTGCTTCTCGGTAATTGACTGGCCAGAAATATGATGTCTTCATTAATGTGTTATGCTTCCAAAGATGTCATACATTGCTCATCATTGGGAAAATATATCCCTTGACACTCTTGAAAGCACTCTCACTGAATGCATTTCTGTAAGGAGATGAATAAAGGAAAAACCTGTAGGCACATGGTAAACATTTATTATTACAGCGATAGGGCCAAGTATAATAAATTTCAATCACTCAAGGACTGTAACACTAGGACTTGAAATAAACTTTCGAACTCTATAAATTGTTATTATTCCCTGATTTCCATCAAGATAAGCTAAATCCCAGGACATCTTGACATCTCAGTGTTTGCTACATTTTTGAAAACCAACTAACATCCATTGTGAGCTTATACTTTTGATAAGCATGTAGAAGAAGACAGAGAAATATGTATCCAAAGAAATAAGGTGAATTAATTCTGGTTTTATAACTGCCACATTCTAAGTATGAAAAGCATGATATTGAAGAGTTTTTAAAACTCTCTCAAAACTCACTTAAGGTCTCCTTAATTGTCTATCTTTTGTCTTGTCACCTATGAAAATGATACCTGAATTATTTTCTAGAAACATCTACCAGTTTTAGCAACCTTGAGGTCACTAGCTTGTTTGTAAACAGATTCTGGTTTTCCCCAATCAGTGTGGCAAGTCACCCATACTAAAACAATATTAACAGCATGTCAATTAAAAAGAAAGTATGCTCATTAAAGTGTAATGAACATTTAAAACGGGAACAGCTAGAGAGGAGCCGTAACAATGCAAGTGCCCGTCGTGGGTCACTGCAAAGCTTCCCCGTTAGCTACCCAGTGGGTTCACCAATCATACGCTGCTCTTACTGGTTTTAAATGAGAATTATAAATCACTGGATACATGAAGTGAAAGGCTATTTGCCAGGGACCGTGGGCTACGGGTGGGGTGGGCGCCATTTATGATGAGTGGCTGCGGTTCTACGGTGCAGAAAGAAAGTGCCCCATTCCCAACTCTGTATTCAATATCTTTCGCTAAAGGTCAAAGCACTTTACAGAGCTGAACCAGGATTTTGCATAGCAATCTAAAACAAAGGATGAGTTCTTGCATTTACTGTGCCACAGAATGGCAAGTGCTCATGGCTACCTTACAGGAGTTCAACATATGCTGTGTGTATACTTTTGTAAGCCTTTAGGCACAGAGGCTTCTGGAAGGTTATCTAATCAACACACTTGAGAAAGCTTCATGCCGTATAAAATCTCTTGGTAACCTACCCACCGTTTAATGTCTCTCTAGAAGAAAATTGTTCCTCATTTCTACTTCAAACAAGGCAATGCTGAGTTCTTCCTCCAATAAATAAAGAGAACCCTGATGTTGCGTTTATTAACCCTCCCCTACCTGTGACCTTAAAAATGGCAATTACGTTGTCTTGGCTTCCCCTCTCTGATTGGACTGTCTCTTGCACATAGACTTCATGTTTGAGCTTTTAGTATTTTGTTTTTAGTAGCTCAAACAGAAAACTTAAATTCAGTGTAATGGCCAGTGAGATAGCTCGGCAGACTAAGTGACTGCTTTGGCAAGTGCAGGGACCAGGGTTCAATGCCCAGTTCTACATGCCATTCAGGCCCCATCTCCAGGGAGCAGTGAGCTGGCGACAGAGTCCAAGCATGGTGTCACATGCCTATAAACCCAGTGCTAGGGAGGCTGAAAACAGGAGGCTCACTCTGAGTCCAATCTGTGTAGTGAGACCCTGTAGACCTTGTACTAAGTGCATTTTTCAAAAAAAAAAAAAAAAATATGATTCAGAGCTGTAAATAATCTAGAGCCCGTACTTCATCAAATTCAGCTTTCTCAAGAGTTCCCTAATAGGGGCTGGGGAGATAGCTCTGCAGCACAAGTGCCTGCTGGGCAAGTGCAAGGTTGTGAGTTCGAACCCCAGTCCTGAAAAAAAAAAAGAACAGAAAAAAAAGAGTTCCCTAATAAAATAAGTTTTTCAAAAGCCACATTATTGATGAGGGGGAATGTTTCAGAGATGCACGTTTCAATTGACAATAAATGTTTTCTTTTCAAAACGTGTTCATTAAATGAGGTCAGTGGAAGGCTGTTCTCTGGAGGCAGGGAAATATTTTGCTACGATCAGTTACTCAGGAGGTTATGATGTCAGCATAAAATCCCAATAATGTTATAGACTGAAAAACTGAATACAAAGCAGGAAAATTTTATGGGTATGGACCAAAAAAATACCAATTTGGAAAAAAAAAATGTGGGACATTAATCATCCCCAGAACCTGGCTAGAAAATTGCTGGACAGTGGAACTTTCCATGGTCCCCAAAATCATCCACCCTTGCTTCTTCTTCCATAATATGCAGTAAATGCGAAGACGTTTGTAGGATTATCTAATGAGGAAACATGAAGTTGTAAACAAGTATAAAATATCTTTATGAATCAAAAAGCATCCACCAAGAAGATGCTAAAAATGAAGCAGACACCGCTAAGATATAGGCATTTTTTAAAAGGAAAAAGAATAAAGGCTTAATTGATGCCTTTGTGTTGGGCAATATCTGGTTTAATAAATATCTCTGACTTAGGAGGGCCCACTTAGGTGGTAAATCTGTATTTGTGTTCCTATTAAAAGAGTTGTTTTTATATCTTCAGTAAAAGGTCGTATTAAATCTTTCTAAAATTGGATGGGTGAAAGTAGTTAACACAAATATCTCATATTTTACTGACCCACAGGGTGGTTGACACGAGTTCTTGAGAATTAATGTTTATCTACAAATTCTTAAGACTCTAGGACTCCCTGTTACCAAACATGCCCTGGAGGTGAGCATTTTTTTCATTTGACTTCTTCAGTCCAACATACGATAGCGTAGCATTAAATGACTACTCAATGAATTTCATTACCAAGGACAGAAAATCTAGATGCTGTTACTTGAAGGTTCTGTGGCTACCCTTTTGGGTATGTTGGTAATTATTTCAGTTCTCTCTTTTATTCTCATAATTTGTTTCTTTGAACGCAATCATGGTAAGTCTTCAGATTGGTGACAGGAAAACTGTCGGAGAAAAGGTGTCCTTGAACCCACACAAGACCACACTCATGTTAGTTGGCATGAAAGAAGTGGATTATTAGGGACTGGGGAGATAGCTCCGTGGCACAAGTGCCTGCCTGGTAAGGTCATGAGTTCAAACCCCAGTCCTGCAAAAAAAAAAAAAAAAAAAAAAAAAAAAAAAAAGACAGAAAAGAAGTGGTTTGTTGATGGCAACTAGCATGTGCCGGGCTGCTCAATGGACCTTCACAGCAGTGGTGGCTGGGGAGGCAGGGTCTGTATAGAGCAGAGAATGAGGGAAGGTGAGTCATGAAGTGTTCTTAGCTGAGATGTGTTGTTCTGGAAAGGTGGAAATGGGGAAGGGGAGTCATCAAGTATCCTCTGCTGGGCCAGGGTGTTCTGGGTGGGCAGGCATGAGGAAGAGGAGTCATCAAGTGTCCCTAGCTGGGCCAGGACCTTTTGGGCACAGAGTGTAGAGTCCTTGAAGCAAGCAGAAACAAAGCTGTATGTGTGATCAGCTGGGCACAGGCAGTCAAGGTTGCAGCACAGCTGTGGTTGGCAGGTCGCACAAAGTCGGAGGTGGTGTGGGGCAAGGGGTCCCACAGCTGGGTGCCTTGACAGTTGGGAGGTCTGTTTCTCTCTTCTGGGGGTAGAGACAGAGCAAGGCCTGTAGGACTAGCTCCACCAAGTAAAGGAGAAGTGAGCTTACCTGGAGCAAGGGGCCCCTTCCGTCCCTTGGCGCTGGCTCTGCACCTAGTAACATGCAGGGAATTATTTGGTTATAATGAGTACAGTGAAGACATTATATTCGTCTCATTTTTAACCACAAAGAAACTGAGGTACAGATAGTTTTTTTTAAAAAGTGTCAAAGGTCAAACTAAATGGAGCCCGAGGGCCAGCCAAATAGCTCAGTGCACTAAAGCACCTGCTTAGGCAGACGCAGCGGCTGAGGTTCAATCCCAGGCATGCCGCACAAGCGCCGCCTCGGGTGTGATAAGATGGCAGTGGAGACTGGGTGTGATGGTATATGTCTGTAATCCCAGCTCTTGGGAGGCTGAAAACAGGCTAATCACTATGAGTCCGATCTATGTAGCGGCCCTTACTAAAATACAAAAATAAAATGAAACCCAAAACCTAAATGCATTCTTCATTATTAAACCACAGACCGGCCAATTAGGTCTCTGTTTTTAGTTCGGTTGCATATACTACATTTAAAGTTGTTCCGATGATTTCCATGGGGAAAAACTCAAAATTAAAAATGGTAAAGGATTCTCTGGATCATCAAATTTAGCCTCCTCCAGAACTAATAAAAGGGCACTCCCCACAGCCTCTTCCTCCAGAAGCAATTTAGTCAGTTTTATTAAGTTCAATTTATGTGCACCTCGCTTAATTGATGGAATTTCTGCCACGTTTCTTGGAATGCTCCACCAAAGCACTAATAAACCTGACTAATAACATGACACATCTCTATTATAAAACTATTTATCTTTATTATGATAGTCTATTGTTCTGTCCTCTATTAACCATATAGAATGACCTTAAATAAGTCACTTCATTCTAATAATTCACCCTGATGGCCCGTTTTTATGAAGGCCAGAAATCAAGAAGCACGCCTTTGCTTTGTGGAGTGGGAACCATTGTAAACAGGAATGTCTCTGATATAGTCTGACCGTGAGGTTTTTCTGCCACTGATTTAGACTGGGGAACTCTGGCACCCAGTGCCCTTCTAAGATTATTTAGCAAGCAGTGCTCTGAGGGTACCCTAAAGACTTGGTGAATGCCTACTTAGTGCTTCCTAAGCAAATCATAATGGGTGTGTGAGCAAAATCATAATGGGTGTGTGTTTTCACAGCCTTATGAAATAACATCCCAGCCAGAAAGGAAGTTATAACGGAGTTGTCCTGCCCCAATGAGCTTTCTTGGCAATGACTGTGTGCTGAGAGATGGAAACACCGCTACACCACCTGCTTCTGCACAGAGGCCCGCAGGTGACAACCTGGTCACCTTTGTCCTCCCATGAGGCTGTTCAGGTGGTGCAGCCTTTGAGCTAGTTCCAAAAGCAAAGGTTAGAACTGCAACCGAGAAACCCAAGGAGTCACATGTTAGACAAAAGGAGAACCAGTCTCTAGGTCATCTTTACAGCACTTATAGATCTGTATTTTTGTCCTCAGTGAAGGCCAATCCGGGAAAATGTGTCGATTTCCTGGATGAGGCTAGAAGGAACAATTACGACCATATGAAGCACTCTTGAGACAACCCTTCATGGGACCCACAAGTCTGCCATGACTTAAGTGAACTCAAAACAGGTGCAAGTTCCCTGCAGCAGGGTTTCTTAACCTTGGTGCACTGATATTTAGGGTCAGAGAGATTTCCTTACAGGGACTGTCCCGGACCTTGCTGTGTGTTTAGCGGCATCCCTGGCCCCTGCCCACCGGATGCCAGCTGCGTGTCTCTCCTTCTGCACTTGTGAAAAGCCAGAACAGCATCTGGCCCCTGTGTTGAAACTGATATTCCCAGGCTGTGACCAACTTCACACTGAGAACTATTGTCCTCACCCCACGAGCCTGGAGAGCACGGGTATACTCAGAGGCCACTCCTTCTGTCACATGTACCAGCAAGAACATTATCTTTGCACTCAAACCCCTCCCATCCTAGGTTGTCATTGTCCTCTACAGAGGCCCCAGAGTGTGCACTGAGCACCTCAGGCATCCAGTGCACTTGGCAGGAAGCCCCACTCTGATCCCTGGAGTCCTAGTGTGAGCAGTGGAAGCCACCAAGAGAAGCTCACAGAGCTTCCACAGAGGAAGCCCTCTCCGGGCTTGCTCGCTTGTCAAAACTGCGGTCTATTTAGGTTGGAGACCGAATGAAGCCGTAAATCCTGCTGGTGGAGAACACTGAGCATTCAGGAGAGAACACAGCTGGTGCTTCCTGGATGCTAAATAATTCATCTTCTCTATTTTGGATTCCCAAACATCAAGCTGAAATGCTCAGCTCCCAAGGCAATACTGCACACCCCAATACTGGGTAGCTGCACCCTAAATACTAGCAGCCATCCTCCACACCCTCAGGAAGGGCCAAGTTAAAAATTTTCCCATTACAGTCATAGAGAAGATGGGTTGCCCCTGAAGCGTCTTACAAACATCAACCAAGGAAAATCAGTCCTTTCACTTTATATAAGGGGACACCTGTGGCACTCATGCACATCATATGATTCTCACTCAAATGAAGCATTTTGTTCTCCCTAAAAACGATTTTCCTCAAACTCAAAAGGCTATCATGGCGACAAGGACCCACGTGTTCCGTTGCTGTTGGTAGGAAACAGATGACATTTGATCAACCTCTTGGTGTGGAATGTTTTTCAGTTCACTTCCTGCTACGTCACACTCTGCTAGGTCCTGCATGCTCACCTCAGTCCAGATTGTTCCAGCATCTGTTCTAGGCTCACCCTTTGCTGCTTCATCCCTGCAGGAGCTACACCTAGTTCTTCACAGATCCTCAGCTCTGTCAGTGTTCTACACTACTTCGTTGACCCTTGCCAATGTTCTCCTGTCTGTGTCTGTGTCTTGAAAGAAGGTGACACTCTGCACAGAGTGTCCCTCACAGCAAGACGCGCCCTTGTCTACAGATGCCAGGGCCATATGTGTGCTACAGCGTATGTGTGCACCTGTCTCTGCGCTGCCGTCTGCTGTACCAAAAATATCATCAGCAGAGTGACATACATAGCAGATCTTCATTTCCCATAATCCCGCAGGTTGGCAAGGCCAAGATCAAGGATGTGACAGAGCTGACGTCTAACCAGGACCCTGTCGCCTGGGATGTAGACTGCCCCTCCCCTCAGCTATAAAAGCACCGATGGTATTCCTGAGGCTCCAACTCCCAACAGTGTCCTAACCCATGGCTAAGGGGTTTGGGATCTCAGGCCCCTCCCTCAGTCCACTGAAGCATAGTGTGAGCAAATCTCCTTCACTGTGGGAGACAATGAAATTTATAATAATGTGTGATCACAGAAACTTTCCCATTGTAATCCCCACGTTTGATTGGTGGACTCCCTGTGACGTCAGCAATCAAATGCCACCAGGGGCCACGCTTTGTCTGTTCGTGAAGCTCTACTGAGTGTAAACAGAGGTAAGGGGAAACAGAGACAGAAATCTGCTGGCAACAACGACTATTTTCAGGGTAAGGCAAGCTTCTAACTTAAATGACAAATTAATTCTGTATCCAGAGGGATTTTCTCAGGCTGTATCTGTAGACAGAAATTGAATTTCCCAACTGGAAATTGACCAGGAAAAGTTGATAACAGCTACAGTCTTTCAGGGAAACCAAAATATTATAGTCATTACAGCAAGGCAGAGGCGGAGGGATAGAGAGTTCTAAAAAGCAAAATCTCAATTTTAATTCACTTGGTTGGACACATGAGCGGAACCACCCGATATCCAGGCTCCAACAGTGAATCCCAGATACTGCAAACAGGACTGACCCGTGACGGTGGTGTCTGGGGAGGCTTTCCGCGTACCCACTTCTCTCCTACAGGATGTTCTCTTCCTAAGCCACAGAGGCCTCCTGAGCTACTGTAGCTTCTCAACGGTACAGCTTCCTGTAACCTGTCCCAAAGAAGAGCAGCACACGCGGTCTGCATCTTGTGATGTCTCGAAGATGTCTGCTTTGCGGAGTTGCATTTTAAGTGAATGTTCTTTTACTTGAAAAATTGACAAGTCGGGCCAGGGATATAACTCAGTGGAATACGTGCTTGCCTGGCAAGCACAAGGTCCTGAGTTTGATCCCGGTATCACCAAAAAGAGAAAAAGAAAAGAAAAGAAAAATTGACAAGTTGCACCAAAAATTAGCTAGCCTACTGCATATGGTATGCATTACTGAATAATACAGGGACTTTTAAAAGTCCAAACAACTCAGAGCAGTTCTAACATTTTTTAAAATTTAATTTTTTTCTTGTTTCAGAACTTTTGTTTACTTGTTTATTTATTTATTTTTATGGCCGGCTCAGGCTGCCCTGAGGGCAGGGCTGGCGCAGCACGTGGTGCCGGTGATCGAACTGCAGTCCCTGCAGCCACCTAAGCTTTCCTAAGCAGGCGCTTTAGACCACTGAGCCATCCTGCCGGGCCCTAACATTAATAACTGTAAATGTCTTCAATGGAATGAAAATAGAAATACTAGATAAATGCATTTAATATTAGTGTCAAATAGTTATATTAATATAATATATTAATTAAATTAATTATAGTTCTATTAGTTGTATAGTTATTGGTTATATTAATATAATATATTAATATTTTAACTCAAAAGATAAACTATATCAATACATTCTACTGTTAAATATGTATTTACTTAAAACAGAACCATGGCGCTGGGAATTCAGCTGATATATTAATCTGCATCAGAATTCCCTCCAAAGGAGAGGATGGTCCATTCCAGAAGCTGGGAAGGAACATGGCTGCCTGCTGTGGCTCTTTCCAGAAAGGGTAGAGAAGTGACTTCAGGGGAAACGAACGACGTGGAGAGTTGAACTCCCGTGAATGTCTGGGAGTCAGGACCTGACACAGTGGCTTCACCATGAAGGAAAGATGCTGGGACGTTATTTAGGCTGGTTCAGTGAGGGCAGGCTTTGGGATGGCTGTCTGATTTGTCCCTCCCACCTGACTTACATTTGTCATTTCCATGGAATACTTCTATTTATCAGGGTATTTCTGCCTCAGCTTGCCACAGCACTGGTTGAATGTCCAGCTCAGACCCCTTGAGAAATCATGGGCCTGGGTGACCTGCAGCTTAGCCAGGACATAGCTTACCTTTGGCATCAGCTCTAACTGCCTTGTCCAGACTTCCGCTCTCCATTCCTCAGCATGCATTTTAATGAGAATCTTCTATATTCCTCCAAAGCCTCCTTTGTCCCTCTCTGCTTAAGGCATGAGATGATCTTAAAGATGTAGCTTCCTGATTAGCAAACAGTGATGGTTGCTAGGGAAATAGCTCAGCAGTCTAAGTGCCTGTCTGACCAGCAGAGAGAACCCAGGTTTGATTTCTGGTACCACATACTGTGGAGCCCTAGAACCAGGCATGGTGAAACATGTCTATAATCCTGGCCCTGCAGAGGCTGAGACAGAAGGATCTCTACGTGTCTGAGCTGTGCAGTGAGACCCTGTAGCAAATAAATATATTTGTTAAAACAATGATGATAGAAACTTTTCTATAGGTCACCAGAAAGCTGAGGCACATTTTTAAATGCATACAATAAGATATACAATGAGCAAATACTAACTGTTATGTTTGCAGGGAATGAAAGCAAATGAGTAATAAACGCAGTAAATTCACACAGCTCTCCAAGCTGGGAATACTAAAAATCTCCTGTCACCTTTGAAACAAGAAGAATAAAAACGAGCTGCTTATTCTACCGAGTCTAAACCAGCTGAGGGCTTGCTGAAATCCTCTGAACCTGAGATTTTAGAATAATTGTAACTCAAAACATTTTAAGAGGGATTTGAAGAATTACTCTCCCTTCTTTCTACAGAGGTGGAAGAGAGGAGTGTAGCATAGGGTGGCATTAGGTTTAAGGAAAACTTTCTAAGTCCAAAGGCTGTTAGTCAAATTTTTCACGTTGCACAGGTACTTTTAGAAATACTCCCTGCAGTTGTCTCCTCGGGTGATTTGGAGGCAGGGATCAGTGGGGCCAGAGGGGTGACACTGTTTCCGATCTTCACCTCCTGCTGTGATGGATGCGGGGAAGATGTGCACAGGTGACGAGACGTACTAAGACACAGCGGCCCCACTCAGCCAGCTTCCCCTTCTGTCCCTCTCTAGGACAGGAGCTTTCTTTCCCCCCAATAAGTATACATAAAAATGAGGTACAGTGGTGGGGATGGAAAAAGAGTAGGGAAAGGTCAGGAGGAAGAGGCAGCAGCTCTGTTTCTGCAAGGACTGGGGCCTATTCTGTAATGTGTGGCGTTGCCTAATCTTGATACAGAAGCGATGAGGTATAAATTCTGTTTCTAAATCCTGCTCAAAATTGCAGGCTCCGTGGCTTACAATGGCGCAGCAACGGGTTACATTGAAGCCCCATAGCGTTTCCTTTAATGAGCTGCAGTTTGACAGGATTAACGCACCATCGCTTAGAAGATCTGGAAAAAACTTGTGAAGGTTTAAACCTTTAAACTCTAATGTTCTTACATTTTCTAAGTTTATGGTACTTATTTCAATAAAAAATGAACCCTAAGCATGATAAAAGTAGAGGTGAATTAAATTGGAGCAAACGGAGCCCTGTTTTTTTAAGCTCTAGATCAGGTGTCAATGAAGTTCTCTGTAAAGGCACGCCATGAACAAGTAGATAAGGCTATGCACCCTTAAGACTACAAATTTTGGGCCAGGGATACAGCTCAGCAGCACAGCATCTTCCGGCAAGCAGAAGGTCCTGAGTTTAATTTCTGGTACCATAAAAGAAAGAAGATAGTACAAGTGTTAATTTCTTGGGGGTGGTTTTATATTGCTAACCCTAGTTTTAGATTTAATGTTTTGTTTTGTTTTCAAAATGACAAATGGTACCTTCCCTCTACTGGATGTCATGTATGCTTAGCCTGAGATACGGGTTTGTTTTCTCTATGTCTTCAGAATGCATCAGCTAAGACCATAGCTCCACAAGGAAGACCCTGTTTGATGATGCAATTAAACAAATGAATAAACAAATGTCAGGTCCATATTAGATTCATGCATTCACTTTGAAGGGCACTTATGGGGCCTAGGTAAGGCTGGGTGAAAAGATTACGGTCTCAGATGAAATGAGGGCAGCCTCGTGATGTGGCAAGCTTCCTGGCAGCAAGGGGTAGGAAATGTTAAATGCTACTTTTCCTGCTTGTGTGTGTGTGTGTAGGTGTGGAGGAAATGCTTCCTTTATGAAACTGCCTCAGGATGTAAGTGAAACATTAAAATATTAATGAAAATGCATAGAACAGTAACATTCAGTTCCCCCTGGGACAGGGCTCATAAAAGAAGGCTTCCCCTGGGCCCTCAAATGAAGCCAGAGGCAATGAGGTTCCTGCTCTTGTTCCTTTTCCCTTCCCTTTGCCTCACTGTCTGGAGTTTCACGGCCTCCTTCTCGCATACTGCAGGCGGTTTTACCGGGAAATTTGGATCAAGGACCTAAGCCCGGAAACTCTGCTTTGCATCTCGCTTAAGCAGTTTCTCTTCTCTGCTTTAGATGTACCAGAGCTCTGCTGGCTCTTCCCTTACTGAGCTTTCTCCTTCCAGAGGAGAGAGGATCACTTTTAGAAATGTTGGCATCTTGAGCACTCTGATTTTCTAGTGTTGTTGTGAGTGGGTGCCTATTTTGGATGACCTTTCTTAGAGTCACTGTGCATAGCTCAGCAAGCGCAGGCCGCAGAATTCAAGGAGAGAAGCTCTTGGGTCTCAAAGATTCATCCATACTTTGCTGTTCTACAGAATACTTTACAGTGGTACACACTTGTAGTCCCAGAACACTGGGAGCCGGAGGCAGGAAGACCTCAATTTGAGGCTAACCTGAGAAAATTACCCACTTAAGCAGATTTTGTCTCAAAATAAAAAATAAAAAAGGAGCTGAAAATGTAGCTCAGTGCAAAGGCCCTGGTTTTAGTCCCTAGTACTGGAAAAAGTTCTGTATGATAAGGCTGTGATACAAACTACTGCTGTAATAAATACTAAGAAGTGAAAAGAACAGGCAAACACAGGTGGACAAGATAGCTCAGTGGATTAAGCACTTGATTAGAGAAGTGCAGGGGCCCCGAGTTCAAACCCTGGCAACACATTCTGCAGCCCTTGGGGAAGCTGGAAACAGGAGGATCACTACAAGTTCAAGCTGTGTAGTGAGACTTTGTACCAAATACATAAGCAAAATAAAATAATGGGAAAAAAAAAAACCAGGCAAACATGCACAATATAGTGCCAGAGATTAGAAACTTTTTCAGTGCAAACATAGAATCTTAGTATCCCAAGTTGTTGTCCCCTGATTTTAAAAGTCAACTAATGCTAATTCTCAGCATATAAAGAATAATTGGATTTGTTATATGGAATGAATAATGTACAGCTCATAATTGTAGGAGGCACATATTTCAGAATGGCTTCTGGAAATTATAAATATTATTGTGCATACAAAAAAGGAACAGTTTGGGCCAGAAAGCTATAATTGTTAGATATCCATCTTAAGAAGTTTTAAAGTTAACGTAGAAACTTATTGCAATGCTCGGTGTATTGGTCTGTGTTAAAGATCCATGCTTTCTTAGCAGCCAGCACCTTTATCATCTGGGTTTGTTTGTGTTCTTGGGTCTTTAAAAAATTTGTGTGGTATTTCTTTAGTTTATCTCCATTGGATCTAATATTTGTTCTCCTATCTATCAAGTTTGCCACTAACACTTTCTGCTCCATGGACAGAGTAGGCAATCTACAAATGCACTTGTTGCATTGCTGAGACATAGACGGGAAACCACTCACCTCTGCGAGACCTCAGAGTCAGCAAGGGCTGTGGTCGTCTTTCTTTCTAGCCAGCACTCCTGGGGAAAAAAAGTAAACCAGTAGGTGAAGTCAGAGTGCTGCTTACAGTACTGGATTTCCTTGGCAGTTGTTTCTGATTAATCACTGTGTTGCTTGATATAAGAGTTTAAACTTCTCACAGTGTCGGCTGTCTGCCTGTCGTTTTGATGAAAGCAAGAACTAGAAAATGCAGAACAGATCTGCAGGAGAGAAAAACTAGAGGGCAGAGCCTGCAATGCGGAGGCCTGGGGAGCTTGGGGGAAAAGGCAGCTGGCAAATAGAGAGGGAGCCAAACCAGAGAGTCGCTGGGCAAGGGCAGCTGGACTCCTCCCTGCCTGCTCCTCTGTCCAGAGTGCTGAACTGCCACAGCTGTCCTCCTTGCAGCCTCTGGAGCAGTGGCTCTGTGGGGAGCCAGGACAGAAGCTACAGCTTCCATTTGGCATAGAGCAGTGTAGTGTGGTGTGGCTGGGCCCTACATTAGTGCCCGTGTTCCACAGACTGAAAAACAGATCCTTGGAAGGCGTTGCTTTCTTCAAGGACACAGGCTAGGGAGGAGTGAACGGAACACCAGCCTGCCTCCAGCCCTGCTGTTCACCTGCTGAGGGACTGCACACACCCAGGTAGGAATCTTCTACTTGGAGGCTTGAATTTGGATCAAAATTGTTCAACATTTGAGGTGATAGTACAAAAAACAGATCGAAGGAAGGTTGAAGAATTGTAAGCTTTTTTTTTCTCTCAGAGGCAATCAAAGAGACAATAGATTGTTGGCCCTGTTAAGATCCCCACCAAGCACAGGCTGTAGACTTTGAAGGACAGCAGGCCAGGCCGTCCACTCCCTACACTTCTAACCTTGAGCACCATAATTCTAATTAGTCTGTCAGTATTTGTCTGCACGTCTTAAACTCTACCAGTTAGCAGAGGAATGCTGCCGTGTGTACTAAATACCAAATACTGAATCCCTTTTTACATTGTCCCAGTTGCATAGATATTTACAAATAATTTCAAATAGAAACAGAAAATATGAAAAGGGATAGAGAATGAAAGAAAAGAATAGGATGTGGCCACACATGTTACCTCTTGCTGGTAATAATAGGCAAGTCGGTGCTAAGTTTCCACTTCAAATGCATGCCAGGTTTTTAAATAATTGGTAAGACTGAAAAGAAACCGTGACTTTCTAATTAGACATTAGGGAAGCCACCAGTTTTTCCTATCAATGAATCATAAAAATGGATTGCTAGCCAGTAACGGCATTTTAGTAAGCACAGCGGGAAAATTTATGGAGCTTTGGCCATCTTTAATTCATGATGAAAGAGGAAAGCTCACATTAAAGCAACTTAACAATGGGAGCTCTTTGAGAGGGCAAAACTGATGTCACAGGTGTGCTGAGTTCTCACACCCACTGGTGCCAAGCAGGGATCTTAACGTAGCCTGTGGAGTGAGTGGGCGGTGTGTCCTTTAGGGGCCTTTACCAAGGTTGCTGTATTTAGCTAAATGTCTGTGGTAAGAGTTGGATTTCTGTGTTTGAAGCTGGGCTCTTTGATAGCCTACCAAGAGCCAGTGTCCTATATAAGTGGAGGTGAGTGTGGTGAGAACCAACAGAGTCAGGATGGGTATTCTGCAATGAAAACTGGAGTCAAGCCAGAGTCTCTACTGTGTGGTAGGAATTGGTTGGCCCACTAAGTTAGCTGGTTATGGTTAAGTTCTCCAGGAGTCATTCTTTAAAAGAAACCTTATCTTGTTAAAATCCAAAGAAACTCGTAATTCACAGGCAATGGGATGGTATTCGGATTTTAATGATAAAACAATGGGTAGCGGCCTTAATCTTCACCACTGATTTTTCTGTGTCAAATGTACCAAGTTCTTTTGTTTGCTTTTGCTTTTGTATTTTTGTGGTGCAAGCAATCAAACCCACACATGCTAGGGGAGTTTTTCACCCCTAAACTACATCCTCAGTCCTAAAGATGTAACCTTAAAGACATCTCTGAATGCCCTAAAACCCTAGTGCTTCACCAAGGTGGCACTGCCTCTTTCTCACTTTGTGGTGATGTGAGTGAGGGGAGCTCCAAGCTGTGCGGGTTCTAGAAGTCAGACAACTGACCTCTAAGCTTCACTCCATCTATTAAGTAGTGGCCTGTCAGGGCCAAGCCTCTTCATTTCTTTCTGGACATTTTTATGAACATGATAATCATGCCCATTACATTGAGTTGTTGATGAAAATATTGGAAAGTGTCCAACTATCTGATGTGTATCGGACAATCATCGAGGATTTTTTTTCATTCTTATTTACTTTTTAGAGTGGATACAAAATTGTTGATTTAAAAAAAAAAAAAAAAAAAAGCACATGATCATAGTTTAGAATCATCCCAGTGAGGCTCAAACTAACCATTATGAATTGAAGTGTTACGGGGACCATAAGATAAAACAATTTCTTTCCTCCTTGCCTGAATCTCTGAGACAAAATTAAATTACAGTAAGGGTGGTGTTGTCAACAAGAGGGGAAAACTGCATTGGACCACCCAGGCCATACTTTCTGCTACTCCCCTCCAAGGAAAAAGTCAGGCTGTATGCTTTATAAGGATCCATTACTGCATTTCAAATGAAAGAAAATAAAGTCATGGTAAATAGAGATGAACAGATGTAAACAGAATGTAAAAGAGAGTGGAATCTAAGGGAAATCAGGCCGTCTGCACCCTAAGACCATCTTATTGCTCTGACCTCAGAAGTTGGATGCTGACTCATGCCTACAACTGGATTGAGAATTAGAACCATAAAATCATGAAGTTTTAGGATCAGAAAAGGATTCAAAGACTGCCTCTTCTTCTTGTACCTGAAGGGATAAGCACTCATCCCCAACCTCAGATCACCTGGACTGAGTATGCAGCGCAGTGTATCCAGCTCCAAACCAAACTCCCTGGATCAGAGCGTGCATCACCCTGAGGTGCATGGCCTGCTGTTCCATAGCTGGGCACGCTGGCATACCCATCCCCAGCACCTCCCTCTTGCCACCTGCTAGGGATAATGTCCTTCATGTGCATCTCTCTCTGCTCTCCCTCCTAAGCACACATCGCTAAGCGACTTGATGTTGTTTTAGCTATTTTTGAGTATTACCTAAGGGGGCTGCTATGCTTCTCGCTCTTGCCTGTGTGATGGACCCAATTCCATTCATTTGGCTTTGGTTGACCCCGTTGCTGGGTTGCTACAGAATTCCACTGAGTGTGAGCCCGAGTGTATCTCTCCTCATGACCACAGATAACAATGCTTACTCTTTGAGTCCATTAGAGAGTGCACTGCCATCAATCCCAGCGCCATGGAATCTCTGCCTCTTTCACTTTACTTCCTAATGCCAGAGATTTTTCTGAAACAGTGTGCCAGTTTACATTCACTGGCCAAGGGATGTTTGCAGATGTGGCCCTAAGAAGTCCAGGGGTGCTGCGCCTGCTGTGATCTTTGGCACATCTGTTTGTGGCCCTGCTTAAAAATAAAACAATGGGGCTGGCGAGATAGCTTAGCAGCCTAAAGCATCTGCTTGGGCAAGCGTAGGCAAGCTCAGGGACTGTGACTCAGTTCCTGGCACCACTTGCGCTGCCAGCCCCACCCCCAGGGTGGGCTGATCTGGCCACCAAAAAATAAGATAAAACAACAGCTTACACCATATGTTTCCTATCCCTCCATCCTGTCTTAATTTCTCACCCAACATTCCTTAAATTGTCAGTCCTCAAACCAATATGAATCCTGATAAGCCCAAATGAGAAATTTATTTTCTTGTTTTTGGATAGAGTAACAGTATCACGAAGATTCTCTTCTGGAGGGTTGAGAATGTAAGTTAACAGACCAAAAATTAGAGAAAAAGAAGGGCTATAAGGATTGCCAATATTTTGGCTCTAGCCCTTCAAGGTCAGTGGGGACTCAGGATATAAAAGAACCTGTACTGTAACATCCTGCAACTCAGTGGTTTCCCAAATTTTCTTTTTTGAAAAATTTAACTTACATTTGCTGATCCTACAGATCAGGTGCCCTCCCTGCCTGCTGTGGCTGGCAAGCATCGTGGGGGCAGCACAGGGACTGAGAGCTCACTGGGAAGTGTGGGTGGCAACTGAGTCTGGCTGAGAGACAGAGATGATTAGGTGTGGTCCCTAGAAGTTTATTACCTCCCATCTCTCCTTGGGCTTCCATTCTGCTTTCCCTATGTTGCCCCCACTCTCACTGAAAGAGAAGTCAGTGGTTGAGGCACAGTTTTAGTTTTTATTCTTCTGGGAAACAGCTATGTAAGCAACGGATTTGTTTCTCCCACCACCTTCTCATTCCAACGAGGGACAAACCAAACACATCAAATTTTAATGGCAACAAACAAAAGGGACCTTTTCATCTTTTTTTTTTTCAGGATCAGGGTTCAAATTCATGACCTTGCACTGGCCATGCAGTCACTTGTGCCATGGAACTATCTCCCCAACCCCTCATCTTATTTTTAAGAATTGGTTCATTTTAAGAATTTTTTTATTTTATTTTATTTATTTATTTCTTGTTTTAGAACCTTTATTTGTTTATTCACTCATTTTTATGGCCATCTCAGCCCGCCCCCAGGGCAGGACTGGCGCAGCATGTGGTGCCGGGGATCAAACTGGGGTCCCTGAAGCCTCCCAAGCTTTCCCAAGCAAGAGCTTTTGACCACTGAGCCATCCCGCCGGGCCCCAGAATTAGTTCATTTTAAATTTAGCTTCCTGAATGCTAGATTTTAGATCTACGAGATTAAAGAGATTTTAAATTGAGTCCTTCTGGATTCGGCACCTGTCCTTCTAAGAGTTAAGCTCACCAGACTTATAGCCTGCCGCCTTATTTTCTATAGATTTTTCCACTTTTCTTTCTATAGTGCAGAGACGTCTGTTTCCATAGACTGAACAATACTTCTGAGGCACTGCCAAAATGTGATGTTCTTTTTCAGTTATGGATTTACCTATCATAGAGCCTGTCAACTTTTTCTTTTAAACCTCTGAAATCGTCTTTTCTAAAGTTCACAGTGCATGTCTAAGCCTGGGTTTGATCAAAATGAGATTTGTAAAAAGAAAAGAAGACCAGACACAAATCCATCTAAACTTGCTTTATGATAAAATGGATCCTTGACTTCGGAGGTTTATACATCTTTATGGTTTTTCTGTAGAACATAACTTTAACTATTTTCCCACCTCCTCACTTAAGACCTTGGCCTCTTTTCCAGATCCCTAGTGCCACAGAGTCTGTTTCTCATTGTCCATCCCAGGACTTCAGCTCCTTCTCCTTTCACCTTTTCTGCTTATATCCATGTCCTTAGCTTCTCAGGAACAGCCACAAAAATATTACATATTCTACTGTGTTTGTAGGGTGCTGTTTGAATCGCTATCACTAAACTCACATTACAAGCAGTCAAGGAAGATTATTCAGGCCAGTGCTTCTCCAATTCAAGGGGGCATCCGTTAGCAAGAATGTGTGCTTCCTGTACTGTTAAAGAATGCCAAGGCAGACTTTCCTTAGGGGGACTCCATCATGCAGAAGCAGGAACCACAGCAGCATAGTTTTGCAGCGAGGGAGATAGATTGGCCTCAACTCGGAGTGCAAGAAGGATACATGGGGATTCAGAGCTGTGTTGGCCAGCTTTCCCACTGCTGGGACAAAATACTTGCCACTTGCGACTGAGAACAGGTTCATTTGGCTGAAGATTTCAGAGCTTTGAGTCAGTATTGAGCTGGCACCAAGGCAAAGACCAAAAGGGACTGGTAGAATGAAGCCGCTCCCGTCATGTGGCCAGAAAGCAGAGCATAGGAGCAAAGTGTCAGCAGGAGACCTCCACAGGCAGCGCCCCTGGTAACCTTCTCCTGTATCTGGAACCCATCCCTAGCAGCACATCCCACTGTCAACTTAGGTCAAGTCTAGAATGAAGATTAGCTGGGACAATAGCCAAGGAGCGGCAGGGTGGTCGGGGCCAGGAAATGGTAAAAAGGAAATTTGATTAACTTGAGAATCTGGCTAAGTTGACCCAGGAGGATTCCTGCTGGTGCTGGAGGAGGGGGCACACCAGGCACCCAAGATGGTTGTATAGCCAGGATTATTGTATTAACCATGGCTGGATAGCCAGGGATTCTGGCTCAATTTAGAAAGATGCTTAGCAAATTTGGGCAGATGCTAACATAAATGTGGAAGCCCGGAGGTTAAGCTCTTCTGACAATGAGCTTAGCCAAGATAGTTTAGCCAAGAACAGACTTTTTGCCACCTTTATTTCACCTGAGAAATTAACATGAATTGGAATCAGGTCCCGCTGTTTGCCTTTCTGATTCTGAGACTTAATGCTCCAAGAATTGGAAGTTCTACCAAATTCCCAAGTGAATTTAAGAGTGTTGGCTCAGGGAGCACACTTTGAAAGCCACAGTTCTAGAATGAAGTGTGAGCATCTCCTCAAAGGTTCACATTCCTGATTTGGAGTAGCCCAACACATCCTCATTTTTTATTAAAACTGATGGTTTAAGCTGTTGGCATGGATACCAGTACTGTCGTCTTCTACATTAACGTTTCCATGGTCTGTCATAGGAAGAATCACAGCATCTCCGCACTACATTTCCCTCTTTGCAAAATCGAGCCCTTCTGGGACACAAATCATAAGGGGAAAACATCATTTTAAGGAGTGAGAGTGATGCAAACTCGTATGAATTTTGCATTTGAGATACACTGTAGGAAACAAGAAAACCGGATTATCAACACGATGTAATTTGACTCTTGGGAGAAGCCGGTCCCCATTTGCCTCCTGGGCGTGGTGATGAATGTGGCCTGCAAGTGATCCTGGAGGAAGTGCTCCCGTCCCACCACCCTTATCCTGCACTTTGCTATGGGTAACTCCTCCAAGACATTGTATCTCTCCATCATCAATTGAGTTGTGAGACCCTTTAGGAGCGAAAACTGAAATTTTGCACTGATCAAGCAGGGTGTCCTCCAATAAGAGATGGGACCTGCACCAGGAAGTCAGGGTGATGAAGCTGCTGACTGCTCTGGGAGGTCTCAGGACACCAGTGTCTGCGTGAACGAGACAGAGATGGGACAGGTGCAAGGACCCCACGACACACTTTCTCCCGCCTCAAAACCTCCCTGGGCACCACTCAAATTGTTCCTTTTATTTTCTTCTTTGTTGAGATTTCCAACTTCCTTTCAAATACCCAAAAGATTGTGGAGCCAGCAAGACGGTTCAACGGTCTGAGGCACCTGCTTAGGAAAGCTTAGGCAACCGCAGGGACCGTGGTTTGACCCCCAACACCACATGCTGCACCAGCCCCACCCCCAGGGCAGGATGAGCCAGACATAATACAAAAAAAAAAAAAAATCGTAAGTCACTGAGATTCTAAAATAAGTATGTTGGAATATACTCCCACTGGCAGCTTAGCTAGAAGGTCTTAGGATAATCTTTACTTTTCCAAGGAGATTAGGGAGTGGTCAGCCACTGGTTTTCTCCAGCCTCTGATTCCACCCTGGTGGGTAGATGGCCCCTAAACCATCTCCTCATCATTTACCAGGCTCTAGCTTGTCACCACGTGACTGCCCAGCAATGGCTGTCCCGAGACACCTCTTCTTCTCCATGTGAGGCACCAGTGAGGGCTAACCTCTGTCGTGAAGCCAGCCATTTTAGGTTTGTGTGCACCTGTGTGGAATACGCAGTTATCACACCCAGGAAGTAGAAAGCTAATTTTAGTCAGAAAGGGGCATAATGCTTAAGCCCTATTTCTTTGCCTACAACATCCATTGACTTTTTGGGCTCCCTAAAACATATTCTATACAAGATGCTTCAAAGAAAGCTTCGCCCGGCTCTTCAGCACCTGCGCTTTAATGGAGACTGCTTCAGGGTCTCCCTCCGTGATTTTCAAAGCAACAGAGCTTTCTTGGGGCTCCCCCTTGATGAGAAAGCAGCAGCACCCAGGTTAATTTACTCACCCACCCACTTCCACCCCACACTAATATTGCCCTGAATATTCTCAGGAACATTAGCCCTTCTTTTCTTACCCAACATGTAACAGTCATGCCTAATATTAAAACTTTCAGACTCAAATCAGAGGTGAACTCAAAGCTGTGGAAGTCAATAAAGAAGGTATTTCAAAGAAGGCAAATATAGTTGGTGTTGCTTTTGTTACCATGGTGATACAACAAAGAAAGCTGCTGCCAGGTGAGGCTCCAAGTCTCTGTGGGTCTGCGGGTAGAGTTCTCAGTAGGCTCGCTCCTTCCTCCTGCCTGGATTCACCACTTGGACCTCTGTGGGGCTGGGTATTACTTAGGAAGGTGCAGTGCAAACCCCATAGACAGCAATAAAGAAAAGGCAAGGCCAGTAGTACCTGGAGGAGTCAGGCTCCTAGGCCAGAGCTGCTAGAGCATTGGGCGATGGAGGCAGAACCCACAGGGCCCGGCTTGAGAGATGGGCAAAGGAAGGCCCTGACGAGAAAGGGTGGGCAGAATACAACACACCGCAGAGCCAGAGGCTCTTGGGCTTCTTCCTTACAGACTCCTGAGATCTGCACAAAAATCAATGTGACCGATTACCTCAGTTATGGTATTCCATGCCACACAGCTCAGGTAAATGGGATTTCCACGATATTGGGAAAAATGTCTGAGAGAGGGCTTGCTGTCATGACTAGAACTGATTTTGACTCAGAATTTTTGTAAACATCCCTTAATTTATTTGTTTGTTTGTTTTAGGGTCCGCTCAGCCTGTCCTGGGGGTGGGGTTGGCACAGCATGTGGTGCTAGGGATCAAACTGTGGTCCCTGTGGTTGCCTAAGCTTGCCTAAGCAGGGTGCTTTAGACCGCTGAGCTATCTCACTGGCCCTTGACTCAGAAGTTTGACGTGGAAGACCAGTTGATTTCTTTATATAATCAGGATCTTGCTTTTTTGATTTTAGAAATGACACCTGTCACAAAAACAGAAGATCTAAGCTCATGAGGTCCATTTCACTCTGTTAAGTTAGCACTTTTAGAGAAGATACACCATTCTGGGGAATTCAAAAAAAAAAAAAAAAATGCACACACAAAACTCTTTCTGCTTTTCAGAAGTTTCCAGCAAAGAAAAGGGGAAACAAAAGCAAATACCATATAATAATTATAAATACCACGTGAACAATCCAGAAAATACCACAAGACTTCATGACAGAAATTTCTTCCAGCTTAAGAACCTTGAAAATTTTGTTAGCATTTTTTTTTTTTTTTTTTTTAGTTTATCACAAATAGAAAATTATTTGCAAGGTGCTTGACTTCTCTTAAGGAATTCTGAAGTTTTCTCAGAAATACTGTACATACTAGTCTTACTTGAAAATTTATCAATTGTACTCTGTAAGCAAATGTATCAGGTTGTCAAAAATATTCTTAATACAATATGCTGTTGCTTCACAAACAAAAGCTCATTTCTTATCAATTATTGACTATTCAGTTTTGGAAATATTCACTCCCCCCCCCCACACACACACACAAGATCCCCTGTTAAAAATACTCTGGCCCAGATAATCATTCTGCCTTTATACATAGTTTTTAGCACATTCAGTAACCTAATCTTCTACTACATTAGTAAATACTTCCGCCCTTATGGACAGACGCTTGCTGTGAGATGAGAAATCAGTAAGGCCACCTCTAAGGATTTCTTTATATTATGGCCAACAGAAAAGACTATGATTTTTCATGTTCACTTTTTTAAAACTGTTTTGTTAATGCCCAAGATGTTTTCTCTAGACTCTATCTTTACTATAGGTGCTGAGAATGTAGCCCAAAGAAGTCCCTGCTTCTGCAGAGATTCAATACTCAAGTCAAGGACAGAGGGCACAGGGTTATAATGAAATGCAAATTATTCATTAAAAGGCAAATCCTTCATCTCAAAAGGTTGAACAGGATGCCACTCCAGCTGGACTGGTGGGAATTCCCTATTAAAGTACTGAAAAAAGGTTCCCACTGAGGACATTACTTAAGATCTGAATTGCTTTGATTTTAATGAATTAGAAAGTTTGAGTGACTTTTAATCCTAAATCCTAAAAGTCATTGTGAGACAGCTAAGCAAATGTTAGAAAGTGGCTCGACATCCTCTATCATTTCTCTTTTATTTAACATATTTTCTCAACCCAAGCTTAATATATTTTTGGCTATACATGAGATACTGCTATTTTGCAGCTATTTTTTTTATTTACTTATTTATTTATTTTTGCTTTTGAATGAATTTTTAGAGCTTTTTGAAAAATCTCTCATCTACTTGAACTACTTCCTCTCCCTGTAAAACGGCTATCTTACCCAAGTCTGTGGAATGGTTCTCCCACAATTTTTATTTTCTTTTATTTATTTTGTATGTTTTGGTACCAGGAATTGAACTCAGGGCCTTGTACCTGTTAGGCAGATGCTGTGCTGCGGAACCATATTCCTGGCATCTTCTTTTTCTTTCCGCTTCTTTCTTTTTTAAATTTTATTTATTTATTTATTTATGTATTTATTTATTTATTTATTTATTTTGTCTTTTTGAGACAGGGTCTTGTTATGCAGTTCAGGCTGGCCTGAGCTCACTTTTGTACCCCAGGCTGGTCTCGAACTCACATCAATCCTCTTGCCTTAGTCTCCCAAGCGCTAGAATTATAGACATGCACCACCACACCGGCCCTGCTTCATCTTCTTTTAAAAACAAGTTATTCATGACATCTATGCGAGACACTAAGGGATACTCTAACCCAGGATGATATTACAGTAGGCTCAGGTACCACTATAAGTACAATGCTTAGTGAAGGGGATGGATTAGGTGAAGTCTGAGTAGAACAAGGAAAAGTGGGGGTGTAATCCAAAAAGTAGATTAGAGACTGGTGGATAAAAATTTACTAAGCAGAAACATTCAGTGTAAGGAAGAATTCTACCTAATGTGGCAAAACAGGATGGTTGCTGAACACAGGCCAGGGAGGTAGACAGACCTCCCTTTGGGGAAACAGCAAAGGCAGGGAACCCAGTTAGACACCGAGGGGCAGGGGTTCTTGTTATACTGTCTTGGCAAGATTCTTCCTAAAGTTAGGTTTTAGGCAGAAATCAACAGATAGATCTCAAAGATGTTTCAAAAGCCTGACAAGGTTGTGGTGCAGTGGAGAATCTTTGCCAGTGTACAGCCCGTTTCCTCATTCACTCATCTTTTGTTCATCAAGGACCAGTTGTCAGGATGGCATGAGGCAGCAGGCATGTGGAGAGGAGAATTTCTATGAACATACAGAAGGCAAAGAAGAAGAGTTGAAAACCCATTTTCTACATCTAGAAGCAGTCGGTGGGGGAGAGTGCTAGGTGTTCAGTTGAAGCATTCTTGTTCAGTGCTACTGGAAGCAAGGACCATCTGATTTTGAGCTGCACACTGACTGGATGTCTTGGATGGTATCACCAGGTGTTCTGGGGTGTAGAAGACATCAAATTCACCTGTACCTGATTGGTTCTGAAGATGTCTTCAAAGTTTATATCAACTTGTCCAATGTTACCTTACAGCAGGGCCTGGGAGAAAGGAACATTTGAGTTTTTAGCAAAGCCAAGACAGCATTTTGAAGCGACAGGGAGCGGGGGGGGCTTGTCTGATCCAGGGGCCCAGAACCAAGGAGTGGCGGAGTTTGAGAAGCTAGCAGCTTGGGATTCGGCGACAGCGGCCCCATCAGCCGAAGTTCGGGGGGGGGGGGGGGGCGCCGAGCGCGCGGGGTGGGTTGGGGTCCTGGTCTTTGGCATCTCCACTCGGTCCTGTTTCTACAGCGAACATGTCTCAGCCTGTCAGAAATAGGAAGGTCGTTGATTATTCAGTTTCAGGAGTCTGATGATGCAGATGAAGATTATGGAAGAGATTCAGGTCCTCCCACTAAGAAAATCCGATCATCTCCTCGAGAAGCTAAAAACAAGCAAACAAACAAAAAAGGCAAAGCCAAGACAGGAAGTAGGAGAAAAACTGGATGTGTTAGGGGTTTTTTTTTTGTTTTGTTTTTTTGTTTTACTTTTAATAAGAAATAACAATGAGATAGTTTCGAAAAAAACAAGTCAGTAGGACAGCCACAATAATTAATACAATGCATATTGTTGTCTTCATAGGAGGTGTTCAGAGTATAAGATGCAGACATGGTAACTTTTCTAAATACTATTCATACAAATATTTCTTCTCATCGAATTAACAGAAAGTAGCTGTATATGTAGTCCAATATTCCATAATAATAATAGGTTATCAGCAGAGCTGGCAATGTTGGAAGCTATTGACTTGAGCCATTTACAGCTCAGCACACTAATCTGGCTTTGCTTTTTATACCTTGTGGTTAAACTTTTCTGCTGGGTGGTTAAGGCCAAGTTAAAGCAAGACCTATATAACAAAACATGTAACTTTTGTTGGATGTGTTAGTTTTGAAAGTTGTATCAGTTCCTGATGGAGACTAGAATTTAAATCCACTCCAGCTCACAGAGGAGGAACAAAACCTCAGAGACAGCAAGCAGGCCTGGAATTCCAACACAACAAAAGAGCTCTCCACTTAAATACAGCATTCTTTCTATAGACACTCCTTTTCTTTCAGGTGTAGTTACAGTAACCCTGATTTGTTCATAAAGTCAGTTCAGTCCTCATTAAATGTGGCCTGAGTACTTATAGGAGTGCAGCACAAATGGTTATTGCCTACACAGGTACTTTTATGGTTTGCTATGCTGGAACTTTATATAAGAGATCTCAGATTAGACTTTTTAAAATAATGCCAGGAATTTCTTACCAGAGTTCCTATAAATTTGGGGAATCCCTGGGTTTTTTTTTTTTTCTTTCTTTTTTTTTTTTTTTTTTTTTTTTTTTTTTTTTTTTTTTTTTTTTTTTTTTTTTTTTTTTTTTTTTTTTTTTTTTTGGGTGGGGGTTCCAAAGGGAACTTGATATTCCTAAAAACCTGACTTGTATTTACCTATAATGCCAGCAACCCTGTAAACCAAACACCAGGCCAGTTTTTCACAGAACATTTGCAAATATGAGCTCTACAGGGCTGATACCATTATTTTACACTGGCCATATCTGATTTTATGTGTCAGTTAAATATAACCGGCAGAATCTTAGTAATACAACCAAGGCATTTAGTTATAATCTGTAATGAGGACCCGGAGTATTACGGAATTCAGTTACATAAGGACATTGCCATGAAAATAAAGACATTTGAAAAGAGGCCAAAAAGGTTATCATTTTACCTTTGTTTACAAAGATATTCTCTTCCTATTTGCCGTAATTTATAAGAGCAAAGAAAAAATTTCTTTAAATCTTTTATTTTGCTTTTTGTTTTATTTTTTACTATCTATCTATCTATCTATCTATCTATCTAGATACCTATTTTGTGGTACCAGGCATTGAACTCAGGACCTTGCGCTTACCAGGCAGGGATTCATTTTACTGAGCCATCTCCCCAGCCCCTATAATTGGTTTTACATAAACCAATTGTTAGAGAATTTGCAATGTTTCAAGCAGAAAAACCATACATATTGCAACCCACTTCATTAGTTAACTCAGTCTCACGTAATGAATCATGGCTTTGCTTGAACTCAGGCTAGGAATTTTCTGAGTGCATCAGTTCTGCTGTGTCTTCTGGCAATTCTCACCTAGAGCATGGACGTGGTCTCTAGGCCACGAGGTCTGCATTTCAGGACCCTCCAGAGTCTCTGCGGCGAATCCTTTCAGGATAAAGCACTTGACCTACAGCTGACTGCAAATGCTCAAAGAACAGGCACTAAGTAAAAGACAGCCTGTGGGTGATGAAAGACGTAAAATGGCCAAGGTCAAAGATCTGACGAGCTTCATTTGCTAGGAAGATTCCATTGCTTCTCGGAGTGCAGTGTTTCAAATAATAACTGCAATTATGATGGATAAAATTATACCAGGACATGTTATGTGTCTAGCACTTTTATATAATTTCAGGAGCACTTTTGTGGAAAATATGAACAAATGAAATGAAAGTAAAGCTTAAAATCGCTTCTTCTTTGACAGTGCTTCCCAAGCAATTTAACATAAACGCAGCTACTGTCAGCATTTCTTCTTACTAAATGAAGGAACAAATCTTTTCAAGATTTTTCCAGGAGTCGTCTTGAAAGTCTCAAAATTAGTATAAGTCAAAATGATTTCACTTAGAGTTTGATTGTGAGAGATTCATAAAACATTTAAAAAAAGAATGAGAAGCTTCAAATAGGACCACAGAGGCTGGGGTAGTAGCTCAGTAGTATAAGCACCTGCCTGGCAAGTGCAAGGTCCCAAGTTCAATCCCTGGTACCATACACACACACACACACACACACCCCTTCATTCTTTAAAAAAATAAAAAATAAATTTGAAAAAATAAGACTGCATATCACTGTGAAACAAATACTTAGGATCTCTGAGGTAAATCAAAATCTGATAAAGTTTAGCATAAAAAAATTATTTTTCTCTTGGAGAAATAGTCATTTATTTATTGACATGTACTGGTATCCTGTGTTGTCTTGCTCTGGGCTTTTGTGATCATGACTAATTTCTTCTTATTAATGTAAATGTATAATACAAAATAGTAATGTTCATTTGGGGAGCTGGCACATACATATCATTTTTGTTCCCTTTAAATTCCTCTTCTTTATCTCGGGGCTGGGGAGATAGCTCTGAGGCACAAGTGCCTGCTGGGCAAGTGCAAGGTCATGAGTTCGAACCCTGGTCAAATAAATAAATAAATAAATAAATAAATAAATTCCTCTCCTTTATCTCAAAAGTTAAACATTTCCTGGTCTCTCATTAAATGTTTAGTGTTAAGACATCATACTCTGAGGCCACCATCCCCATGTTCAGAAGCAGTGCAATTCACAATAGCTGAGCGGTGGCAACAGCTCCAAAGGCTGTCAGTAGACAGTTGAGGACAGTGTGGAATATCTGTAATGGAATATTATTGACCCTCAAGGAAAAAATGAATCCATGCCAGTAGCAGGATAAAGGATGGAACCTGAAACCATCAGATGGAGCAAAATCAGGCAAATACACAAAATTATTTTCATGGAATTTAAAACATGATTAAAAAAAAAAAACATGAGCCTTGTTTCCTAGGAAAATTACTTAAAAGGTAAAGAAAAAGATTGCATAGTTTCTTTTTCTAATTATTTTTTATTCATTTTAATGAGAAAAAAGATAAAATAACAATGAAACAGTTTTAAAACAAGTTAGTAGCATGGTTTCATCCTTTCTTTCTTTCTTTCTTTCTTTCTTTCTTTCTTGTCTTTTTGAGACAGGGTCTTGCTATGCAGTTCAGGCTGGCCTTGAGCTCACTTTTGTAGCCCAGGCTGGTCTCGAACTCACATTGATCCTCCTGCCTCAGCCTCCCAAGTGCTGGGATTACAGGCGTGCACCACCATGCCCTGCCTATAGTTTCTTAATAAGAGCCAATAATCTAAAAACTGTTCTTTTAACAGTGGACTTTGTTTTGACTCTATTTCAAAAGGAAATCACAAATAAGTCCACTCAAATCTTTGCCAACTTGACCACATGAAGAATCCCTTTTTAAGATGTCTCTTCCACAGGCTTTCTACAATTTTCTTGCATTCACTCCAGTTTTCTCCTTTATTTTTCATATTCTCTCATCTGAAACCACAAGCCATTCTACCTGAGGACAAAAATATTGCTTTCTGACATGATCAAAAACATAGCCTTTTTATTTCATAAGTTTTCTTATCGACCCCCTCTTCTGTTGGGCTTTTTGACATAGCGCTGTCCTTCAGCCCATGACTTCTAGTTGTTGTAACGTTACAAGTTAGGAGGTAAAGAAGAGTCTACTCAAGAGGATGCTATTGTGGTAGGACTCAGGCTGCTTGGAACGGGGGACTTCGTCTCAGCTCTGAAGATATCCAGGACCCGTGGGAACCTGTAGCCAAAGATTAGGGTGGAGATCAGTGGATAGAGTCAGAAAGAAGAGCTATCAGGACTAGGAAGGAATTCTACCCACAAGGCATCAAAACGAGTCTTGCCAAACATAGGCCAGTAGGATTGGGAATCACCTGGGGTGTGGTGGAGGCTGAGGATCCCATTGAGATATGGGAAAGAAGGGGTCGTGCCCAAATGTCTTAGTGAAATTCTTGCTTAAACTGTTGTAGCAAAACAGACAGCTGCGCTAGAAAGCCCAGGAGCCTGACTAAAGGTTGGCAAAGCGAAGAATCTCTTGGCCTGTAGCTTGTCTTTCATAAACAACTCGCACTTGGCTCATTTGTCAACTTCTCTAGCTTGATGTTTCTCAGACACTCAATAGATAGAGCTCCGTCAGTGCCTGTTCCCCGAACACCACACAGATACGGTCTTCGGTTTGGGGAGTGCCACTGTTGCCTGCCACATCCCTGGGACCGCGCTGTGGGGTCCTGTCCTACCCTCCTCCTGTCCTTCACTGCCCACTCAGTCATCAGATGCTACCCACTGCACTTAATTAGCCCCTTTTAACCCATTTTCTGCTGTCCATTGATTCTGCAGGGCTCGCCTCACAACTCAGATAGCTACTGGAGTCTGTGATAAAATCCTGACACCTACGTGCACAGGATTTCAGACCCTTCTTCACGCTGCTACCAGAACCATAGCACACCCATTTCATCAGATAAGTTTAAAGGTTTGCAATTACAGCCGTCCCAGATTCCCTAGGAGGCGGACAGGGGCGTCTCTGGAATCTCCCTTGGGTCCCTCCTGATTCTGGATGCTCAATAGCTGTCAGGTTACCAGCCTGCTGATGGAGGGTATGGGGAAACCCCACTGCCAACTCACCTCCCAAGTCCTTTGTTCATCCAATCCCTGCGCCCCACTGCAGAGTGCAATTGTATTCCCTGGGCTTTACTCAGGACTTCTTTGTAAACGGATCTGATGAGATCCAGGCAGCTGCCAGATCCGGTTCAGAGGGAGAGTTGTTTTGGTGTATGTTATTATTGGCGTTTTTAACAATGTATTAACATAGCAATGTGCATTTGAAAAATATCTTCCCCTAAATACCTGCTTATGTAAGTAACTAATTGCAGTGACTTCAAATAGCCCTGAGATTTCAGTCAAAACAGACACCCACTCACTGAGCTAAAGCACCTCTGTATAAATGCAGGATGTTAGATTATTTTCTTTACATAATCTCTCTAAAGAAGAGAGCTGCTCACCTTATTCACGAAGCATGACCTAGTCCCCTTGAAATCCCTACATGCTTGCAAAATTATTGTGCTCCTCTCAGCAAGAGAGACAGAGATGCTTTTAAGAACAAGGGAGCAGCCTTTTATATTTCTGCGCCTGCAAAATGGTTTTATTTGTAGCAAGCGCTCTCAAAACCGTTTTTTCCCCCTCCAATGTGTTAAGCTGGCCTCAGAATCGATTTGTAGTTTTTTGGTATTTGCGTTTCTCACTCTGTACTTTTTTTAGTTTCTTCACTTTCACATAAATGAGTCGTTGGAATCAAGATACCAGCTGTGGATGGGGACTGGGAAAGCCCTCCACAGTAACCTTAGCATTCCCTCTTTAGCCACGGCTGTGACACTGAAGAGCTGGCCAGCATCACACATCACACCGACACAAGTACGTTAAGATTGAAATGTGCAGGAAATTGCCTTGAGGAAATTAGGCTCCAAAACCTCCAACGTGGTGTCCAAATAATGGAGCAGCAAACACAGCATGAAAGAGAGGAGACTAACTTCACACTTTCATTTTGTTTATGAAATCTAAAACCAAGAGAAGAAGAAGGAGAAGAAGAAGAAGAAGAAGAAGAAGAAGAAGAAGAAGAAGAAG